>OMLF01016483.1:0-12194 GCA_900302615.1 Holocentrus rufus | reverse complement strand
TAATAAAAATACCACATTTACCTGCCACAGCCATATTCAAATATATTAACCTATATGTACTGAACAATGAACAATCTCATACAATCTCAAACTCATAGGACTGAATAATATATAGATGTAATATCAATATGTGATATGGGACTAGGTATCCTTGGTGATTTTTGATATTGTAATATCATGATATATCACATTCACATTACTAATGAGACAAAAATCTCTTGTGTGTAAATATCTTATGAAATCACCTGTAGTCATCTCCACAATATCATCACAGTATTGTTTTCAAGGTATTCGCTCAAAAATATAGTGATTGTGTGAATTGATACATGGTGTACTTACAACAGTATAACACACCATGATAGATTTGCATATTTTAATTTTAAATAGAAATTAGCCTGTTCGAATTTCTGTACTGTGGCTTTAACGCCCTCGCCTCGGTCTTTATTATGACCACAAATAGCACAATAAAGTGCTGATGTCGCTCCCATACCAGGTTCAGTGTGTGTGGCCAGATCTCCATCAGCCGCCTGCCTGAGGGCATGAAGCAGCAGGGCCGCTACAAGGTCACCCTGACACACCAGGGCCAAGACAAGAGCTCCAGCCGAACCACCGACTCCGACCCCCAGGGGGCCTTCTGCTTTCAGGCCAAACCCGGAGACTACAGCGTCCAAGTAAGACCCTGGGAACATCGAGGTCCTAATAGTAGTTTTGATGCTTCTGTAACTTGGTGAACATGAACTATTCAGTCATTTAATTGCAAAAATACCTTTTTCCTTCAGCTATTTCAAATACTAACTTCAGAGCTTCGTGTGTTTGTTGCTCTGATGAAGGCCACTGAGGACCACCACTCCCATTTTTTGTGAAGCACGTTTGCAGGGCATCCAGCCAGAAGGTTACGTGAGGAGGTGCAACTGCCATATGTTTCTCTAACTTTGGATTGACTTGGATGTGTTCAGGTGTCTCTGCCGGAGGCGGAGGTGAAGGCGGGCCTGGCCCTGCAGCCTCAGGCCCTGGAGGTGTCCCTGGTAGACAAGCCCCTCTCCGACCTGCTGTTCACCCAGTTCATGGCCTCCGTCTCGGGCAAAGTCTACTGCCTGGGTAAGGGCCTCCGATTGTCTTTCGGATCCAATCAGGTTTAATGAAACACGGGCACAGCAAAGTTGGCCAGCAAATCATCAATCATATCATTTGCCTTTCTGCGTAACCTGACCTTGTGGTTTGCGGTTTACCTCCAGCGTCCTGCGATGACCTGTCGGTGACCCTGCAGCCAGTAAGCCGGCAAGGGGAGAGGAGGACCGTGGCTCTGTCTGGCAGCAGTGACATCCTCAGTTTCTCCTTCGACAATGTTTTGCCTGGGAAATACAAAGGTTAGAAGGGCCACCATCAGCACTTTCCTGTCCTTACACTCGTGGTAATAGCAGTAATAAAAGTAGTCAGCGAGGGCCTATTAGAGCTATTACGGACAAAGTAATTGGGGGATGTGAGCACCGGCTTTGCCAGTTACGATCACAGGAACTGTCTAAACATTTGTGTGCAGCATAAGGGTTAGCATTGATGTTTTGACTGCGAGAAGTACAGGCAGCCATTGAATAAGTGCTAATTGAATGCTCCTTTTTATGCGTGCATTTCCACAATCCATTAAGAAGTCACACAGAATTGAACTTATTCTGTAATGATTGTGGAGAAATCCTTTGGTAATTATAGCTTCTCTGATCCATGAACCCTCAATGTGAGAGCCTCGACCTTAATTGATCCTCTGATTTCAGATTGCCTTTTTCTTCTTTTGTTGCCTTTGAGAGTCTTCTTTACTGTCACAAAAGTCAGTGTCTCAGGGGTGATACAGTAGCGCCTCTGGAAGGGAGTCGGGAATGAAATGCTCACATGACCTGGTAGTTCTGTCCCTTTTCAGCAAGTAAATCGAACTTTCACAAGACATTGTTTTTGGGGTTCCCATATTGACAGCACTTAGCTGTAATAAAAGGATAGATTTGCTGTGCAGGAAGAAGTTCCACCATCGTGACTAAACAATAAAATCCCCTTTGTACAACTGTTCTTTCCTCCCTCCGATCTCTCCAACGATCAGCGAGTATTTCTCATGAAGAGTGGTGCTGGAAGCATAAGTCTGTGGAAGTGGAGGTTCTGGACTCGGACGTCTTGGGGGTGGAGTTCAGACAGATTGGCTACATCCTGCGCTGCTCCCTCTCCCACGCCATCACACTGGTCAGTCACTAACAACAGTGTTGCGCCTGCATGTGTATGGCGGCAGATAGTGCTCACTGCCTGTCCATCCACAGTTATTGAGCATGTGTTATTGCAAACCGCTAACCGATGTGTGTTTCTGGACAGGAGTTCTTCCAAGATGGCAGCAAACCTGAGAATGTAGGCGTGTACAACCTCTCTAAGGGAGTCAACCGCTTCTGCCTTTCCAAGCCTGGTGAGGCCCAGTCTCTTGACCTCTCGTTAGCTAAACACAGCACAAATTAGCCTATCACGAAAATAAAAATAGCAGTGTAACAAACTGTCCCCTTGTGCATAGTTGGAGTGCGGTGTTTTGAGCCAAAAGGTCTGTGTCAGACTTAATCTAAATATAAAAGTGGAGCAGGGTAATTAATCAACTAAAAACGGCCTCTGCAGGTGTTTACAAAGTCACCCCTCGCTCCTGCCACCAGTTTGAGCAGGACTTCTACACCTATGATACGTAAGTGTGAACTAATTAGATGCTGCATATCTATTAATATCTTTGTGTTCAAAGAATGTTCCCCTCTGTATGCATACAACTGTGTGATGGCTGTTGAACTGTGTCCGCCAGCTCGGCCCCCAGCATCCTGACCTTGACTGCAGTCCGACATCACATGACCGGGCTCATCACCACAGACAAGATCCTGGACGTCACCGTCACCATCAAGTAAGAGGGACTCACCATACCTAGATTCACATTCAGCAAAGGATCAAGTTTCAAGTTTCAATTATATAGCACTTTAAAAACAAACAGGTTTTTCACACAATCAGTGTTAGAGTATCAAGAATTATATACACGCATATATTTATATACATACATGCGCACATACATATATATGTACTGTATATGTACGATATTAGTCAACGAATGACTCAATAAGTTTCCTCATGACATTTTGTCATTATCTACTCCACACAGGTGAAGTGTCTTTATTCATGATACACAAATGGAGGTTAACTAGTACAACTCTGCAGCAGCCTTCTGCAAAACAACTGAAGTCAATGAGCAATCCTTTTTAGCTCTCTAAAAACTGTAAAAATGACATGATCCTCTGTAGCCAAATGATCACATCCTGATTGGAAAAGACCTTTACTTAAAACGTTACTTGGTATAAATTTTCACTATAAGCTAGGGCTGGGCAATATATCAATATCATATTGATATCATGATATGAGAATAGCTATTGTAATATCATGATAGGGCATAAGTCCTTTTCCTGTTTTTAAAGACTGTATTGCAGTAAAGAGAGTCAATTTTCTGAGCTTATTAGACGGTTAAAGCTGTTCTGTTATTTTCCTCTTTCTGCTTGGTCATCATATCCACATTATTAATGATTGCTTATCAAAAAAATCCCACGAAAGCAGCAGCAGTTATCCCTACAATATCATCACGCACACCTAAGCCTCGTGTTCTGCTTGACGGGAACTGGAGAGAGTAGCTCCATCGTTTGGCCTCAGAAGGCTGAGTGAGGCTGAACAAGCTGTATGGAGTCATTTTGTTGTCTTTTTTTTTTTTTAACCATTTTTGGAAATCTAAAAAGCAGTACGTCTTGACTTCAGTTGTTTTGGAGAAGGCACTACCTACCTTCCTGTGTATGTATGAACAAAGACACTTCAGTGTTTGATCTGGGATAGAGGTGACTAGATAATGACAAATTTTTTTGTTTATGGGCATTCTGTTCCTTTAAAACTGAGTGTGCTAATATTAGTTGCTGCGTGTCAGTCTTTATTTATTTCCCCCCTTCCTCTGTCAGATCATCCATCGAGAGCGAGCCGGCGCTGGTGCTGGGCCCCCTGCGGAGCCAGGAGGAGCAGAGGCAGGAGCAGCAGCTGCAGGAGATTCAGCTGCGGCGCCAGGAAAGGGAGCGCCGCGCCGCCGAGGAGGAAGGAGGCAACAAGGACGACAGCCCCCCTGTCCAGGAGAAGGCAGACGAACTGACAGGCCCTTTCCACTACGAGTTCTCCTACTGGGCCAGGTGCGTTGGCACATGGCACGCACAAGAGCTTCCTCACTGTGTTGATAAATCTTTTTAAAAGCATGGGCAACTTCTAAAAACTGAACCACTGGTGCAGACACACAGTTTCATCTGCTTTTGATACAATTGTCTGATGGTTGTTACTCTCAAACATTGACTTTGCAGATTGTTTATATCACAGCCACAATTAACAACTGAAGGACTTGTTGAATGCAGGCTTATTTGTTATGAGAATGACTGTTTCTGACTGTGCAGGGCTGGAGAGAAGATCACAGTGACGCCGTCCTCCAAGGAACTGCTGTTCTACCCTCCTGAAGTAGAGGCCACCATCACTGGAGGCAAGTTCTCTCACACATCGTGTAAACTTGAATACTTGATATTTGTGTGTGTGTCCTCAACCTTGTAGATTTTAACTGTAGACTATCATTGTCTCCATATTTGAAACCAAACTTTTGACTTTGATACAGTTAAAACCTCCACAATCATGATTTCCATTTTAAGACAAGTGCACAAGGAGAAAAAGAAATCAAAAACTTAAACAAAATCAACCAAACTACAAACTACTATTCTACTTTTTTCAAATTAGATACTGTGGTACATTACTGATACACCATGCAACACTAGTGCAGCCTAATCATTCAAATTAATTTATCGAGCACTTATTTTGTGTGTGTGTTTATTACGGTGTGTGTAACAAGCCTCCCTCCCTTGTCAGAATCCTGTCCAGGCCGGCTGGTGGACATCACTGGGCGGGCCGGGCTCTTCCTGGAGGGCAAGGTGTCACCGGAGCTCCAAGGAGTGGAGATCTCCATCACTGAGAGAGGAGCTACTGCACCGCTCATCACTGTGGCCACCAACGAGATGGGAGCGTACAGGTATCAGAGCCCTGCACCCTTTGGACCGGAGACTTTTTTCTTCAAATGTCCAGAGATTTCACAAACATATCTTTACACATTAAGTGAATAGTGTTAAAACACATTCTTTACTCTGGAGTGGCAAAAAAAATATATTTCACTTTTTTTTTCACATTTTGTATCGTTTACTCACCCCAAGTTATCTTGAATGTCTGACAGAAAATCATTTTCATCGCCTGCTTCATGGCGAACAAAGCTTCCAAAAACCGTAGCTGTTTCTGTTAGAATTGAAATGGCAACTTCGACAAACAGCAGCAAAAAATTCAAATTCTCAAAATCTTTGTGCAGCACAATCCAATTCCAGACTGTCCATTTGCATGTCCAGTGTGTCCCAGCCTTGACAAAAAGCATTTTTATCACACCGACGGCACTATTGATCTTTAGATATTGTGAAGAAACCCAGATGTACTGTCGTGATTGAAGACTGTATGTGCCTAGTAACTGCATGTATTGTGCACAATCTTTCAAAGCATCATATTTTTACTACAGTTTGGAGGTTTCCCGTGTTTTATTCTGTGTTAATATTGTCCTCTAACAGGCCTAATGTATAACCTAGTCAGCACAATGCAAACCCAATTGCCTCTCTGTTCCATCCAGCGTGGGTCCACTGCACAGTGACCGGCAGTACAACATCACTGCTAGCAAGGAGGGCTTCGTCCTGAGCCCTGTGGAGGGATCCCAGGGAGACTTCAAGGCTTTCGCCCTGGCTGGTGTCACCTTCAAGGTAGATCGCACACTTTACTTTTCACACTTGTGCACATGTGCACATATTAGGGCAGGAAATTGTTTCTTTTTAGTCCACCAGACACAGTCGCTGGTACATCCCAAATCTCACCAGCCTCTTCTACTGTTGTACATTAAAACTTCAGTTATTTAGCTGATGCTTCTTTTCCACTTAAACTTAAAGCGACAGTTCCTTCCTCACACTGTTCAGCCAAAGCGAAAAGTGAATATGAAACAGCACAACGTAGAACACACAGTGGTTGTTAGTGTATGTTGTTACAAAACATCATCATTAAGAAAGAAAGGACACTGAAAGAGATTTGAGTCTGTTTTCCACTTTGTGAGCTGCCAGTGAGTCGTCTTTGTGCTGCCTTTGTTGAAAAGGTCTACAATTACCTACATCTGCCATGACACCCTGGCACAAATGAGCACTGTTTAATCTGCTTTTCAGACTGTGCGATGAATTGCTTTGAAAGCTTCCTCTTTTGTATCCTTGTCTTGTTGATCCTACTATGTGTAATAATTTGTGACAGCAATATGTAATAGTAATTAGCTGAACCCCCGAAAGTGCTATCAGTGAACAGGAGAAAGTAGCCTGCACACTGTAATCTCTTCTGTTACTCTGTACAATTACTGCTGTTGAAGTGCAAGGTTTAACTATCTTGTTTTTGTTCAAATAACACTCACGCTGGCGACTCTAAGCTTGAGTACACTCAAAATTTGGCCATCAAGACCGATTTTCAAGATTGGCCTATGCTAGTTTGGTTTGCTCACGGTGCACAGTGGACCTCTGCTGTGTTGAATCTCCTGCCTCTCAGTCTAGTCATGACCCTCACGCTTATTTCAAATATGTTTGATGTTCATGACTTGAATTTTGCCATACATGTCGACATACTTTCATCATGTGAGATGGTCGACAACTCAGATCTGAAACTGGTGACACTGAAATAGGCTGTGAGAGATAGTGAAAATCCTCCGAATCCATGTTTGTTTTGCCTCTGAGTTGCAGTAATGTAAGAGATTATTTTATATTATGGATTATATTATAATCCATCCTCACCCTCTCGCTCTGTTTCCCTCGTCTTGTAGATTAAGATGGAGGATGGCCAGCCTCTGTCAGGCGTCCTCCTGTCTCTGAGTGGAGGCCAGTTCCGCTCCAACCTGCTGACCCAGGACACGGGCCTCCTCACCTTCAACAACCTGGTAAGAAACCAGCATCCCCCTCACTCTCACTTGATCCCTCAGATCAGATAGTTTTGTCTGCTGTCAGGTATCAGTCCTCTAAGCCTTAAGCCTCTAGTGGAAAAGGGCTTATTGTAGGAATGCTTCAACTCCTGCTGAGCTCCAGCCAGCGTGTATTTTTCTCTGCGCCTTGACGTAATCACTCTTTGTCTCTCAATCTCTCTCTCTGTGCTCAGAGTCCTGGTCAGTACTACTTCAAGCCCATGATGAAGGAGTTCCGCTTTGAGCCGGCGTCTCAGATGATCACGGTGGAGGAAGGCCAGAACCTCAGTATTGACATTACTGGCATTAAGACCGCATACAGGTACTGGAATGTCAAGGGGCATAATCAAATTCCAAGTACCCTATTAGGGCGGGGCAATATAATGATATGTTGATAAGACACTAGATATCTTAATATAGCATAGATGTTGTCTTTTCCTGGTTTTAAAGGCTGCATTACGGTAAAGGGATGCAATTTTATTAGACTGTTCTGGTTGTTGTTATTTGCCTCTACCTGCTTGGTCATAATAATCACATTACTAAGAATTGTTTATCAAAATTCTCTTCTGTGTTAATATCTTATGAAACTCCAATAATCCCTACAATTCTGTCACACTACTGATATTGAGGCATTCAGTCAAAGATATTGTATTTTATTTTGTCTATGTCGCCCTGTACAGTAATGCCCCTCTCAGTCCAGGCTACAAGAACAGAAATTCTTCCCCCAACGTGCACAGCATATCATATCCCTCCACTACATAATGCATATTATCCAGTTGATATTGGCACTCTTGTTTGACAAGATTTGTTTCAGGGTCCAAAACATTCACGGCGCGCGCATCTTCCCAATTTCACGGTCCTTTTGTTTGCGTCCTCAGCTGCTACGGCGCCGTGCAGTCCCTGAGCGGCGATGCGGAGCGCGACGTGGCGGTGGAGGCGGTGGGCCAGGGATCGTGCAGCCTCTACAGCGAGGACACCGTCACCGACGAGGAGGGCCGCTTCAGACTCAGGGGTCTGCTGGTGAGGACACTACGATCAGAGTTTTAAATCAGAGTGAACTGAATCGTTTGCCTGCCTGGTCTGCCACCCACCCATAGTTCAAGAGGAAGTAGCATACAGCGTGAGAGCAGCATTTGAGTTGGCATAAAGCGCTGTGCGTGATTGTCCAAAGCAGGAATATTAGTGCTTTCAAAAGCTGCATTTTCACCCTTTTAATCTTTGTACCTCACACCAAAAATGACTTTAATTTTCCTCACAGCCGGGCTGCAAGTATCTGATCCAGTTGCGAGCCGAAGGTAATAACCACATAGAGAGAGCCCTGCCGCAGCACAGAGCAATAGAGGTGAGCAACAAATACAACTTTTTTTTTTTATGACTTAGCTTTGTCACGTGGACCCTGATTGAATTGACTTCGGGTGTTCATAATCGGCCATTGTTTGAAAAAGTAGGCCCCTAATCTTTCCCGCAGGGTGGAAAGTCACTTAATACACTTAATTCTATGTTATTATCGCCCCACGTGACTTGTTCATAGGTTTCATTCACATGTCACATTGAAGTTTGATTAACTGTGTGAATCCAAGGCTGGGTTTGTGCACTAAACTCTGCGTTCTGCCGCTCAGGTCGGCAGCAGCGACATAGAGGGGATCAACATCATCGCCTTCAGACAGATCAATCAGTTTGATCTGAGCGGGAACCTCATCACCTCACCTGAACACCTGCCAACGCTATCGGTAGGCCCACTTGTCTTGTTTATCATCCCAGCGTTCGGGGCTCTCTCCTCCTCTCGCAGTATCTTTTGCTTGCGGTGGACGCCCCCGACGCTTGAAAGTGCTGTTCTCAAAAATTTGGGGCTCTTCAAGGACGTGGAATGGGTGTAGATAAATCTGACGTTAGCTAGGTTGTTGTCACGCTGGCCATCATTCAAAGATTTGTGATAGCATCAACACAGTTCTGTCCATTCCTTACCCACCATCCACAAGTTTTGAAGACTTTATTCCATATCGTTGCACGTTTTAAATTCTTTTCTGTGCTAAAAAAAAAGAGATTTATTGTAGATAATGTGAAAACTGGAGACAGCAAAGGATTTTATTTATTTTTAAAACAGCAGAGACACCAGAGGAAGTTGGACAGGGATGTTTTATGAGCCGACAGTGTTTCCCAGCCTACGTCTGGGCGGCCCTCATTCAGCCTACTTAACGATTGTTTGCATTTTATTTATCCTTCCACTAAAACAATACTGTTTGTCTGTTCCGAGAGAACAGTGCACCTTATTTCCAATGCTAATTTCCATTAAAAAGCTGTAATAAGCAGTGATTCACCCTAACACTTGGTTTATTCTTTGCAGAACTACTTGCTCGTATAACTGCGACAAGCGATTGCAATCTTAGAAATAGCTTTGCAGGAGAATGAACAGTGGCTGGGTGAATAACTGCTACTTTATAACTTTATAAGTGCCGTTTGACTCCGTTTTGAATTCTTATCCTTTGAGATACTTAAAAGAAATCTTATTGTGTCTACAGATGGGTACAATTCCTCTTTCTACACTTTGAGTATACAGTACACAATTCAGGAAAATGGTTATATGTTAAATAGAGGAACTGTTCAGTGTTAGCAATTGCTTGTGCACAGCGTTTAAGACTCCACTTCAGTATTTCAGATCATATCAATTCTAATATTTATTTAACACACACCCCTCCCCTCAAAAAGTATATCTGATGCAAGACAAATTTCTGTGCTCCAGATGCCTGGTATTTGCATAAAGTTGACTTGAGCTCTATTTTTGAACACCTCCTCCTTGCCACGACATTTGCAGAAAAATTGCAGACGTCCCACAATCCTCTACTCTCTTTCAAATCAATGGGGATGGGAATTCTGCCCCAGTGGACATTCACAGTTAGAACCGCACGACCAGTTTTACTGAACTTAAATGAATTTCTGCACCTCCCCTTGTGCTGTTGCCGTGCAAAACCAGAACGTTGCAGAGTGGGTGTTGTAAAAGTTTTACTACTTCTCTCCCCTCCTCTCTCCAGGTGAAGCTGTACAAGAGCGATAATCTGGACAACCCCATCAACAGCGTTTCCCTGGGACAGTCCCTCTTCTTCCACTTCCCCCCTCTGGACAGAGATGGAGAGGTATCAGACTAAAACTTTTCAGTCTGAATGATTATTATTGGACTTGTACAAAAATAGTCTTGTACTTTTCCAGTCATCCTCACATTTGTATGACAAAATGACTGGTTAAACAGCAGGTTTAGTTGTTTGATATCATTAGAAGCCACCTTCACGTTCCTGTGCTCATGTAATTTGCTCTAAAATCATAGTTCTGGTTAAGGTTACCCCTGATACACAACATTAGGCTTTACCCAACTCTGGTCAAGTTTAAAGCTGCCCATCTCTCCCCCCTCTCTCCTCCCTCTGCAGAGCTATGTGCTGATGCTCTACTCAACGCTGTCCCGCTCCCAGTATGACTTCACTCTGCCTCAGGTCTCCTTCACCTCCACCGGCTACCACAAGCACGTCACACTCACCTTCAACCCCAACGTAAGAGACACAATATATATCCACTCTTTGTTTCTTTCAGTTTTATGTTTGGGAGAGTATTGTTTTGTCGTCTGAGGCTCTCTGAATTATCACTGCCTAGGATTAACTGAAAGATTCATGACTTAGCGTATAGATAATTTTGACTGTATTGATGTTTCTCTTGACTTCTCATAAACTATGCGTGTGTTTTGCTTCCCTCAGCGCAAAGTGCCTGACCAAGACGTTGCCCAGGGCTCTTACATAGCGCTGCCCCTCACGCTGCTACTCCTATTAGCAGCATACAACCACGAGAAGGTACAGACCAGCATCCACACAGCCTGCCACCCTAATCAAATAGCCTTTTCTTGCTCAGCTGAACCTTTCTCAGATCTTGTTAGTTGGCATTCGCCCCACTGGAGCAGATCCACTGCCAAGCCTGAAATCTAGCGTTACATTTACGGAAAGTTCTGGCTAAACCAAGTCCCACCTCTTGCATTTTTCATATCTTTAAAATCGCTGCTTAAACATTTGTACTTTTGCTGTATTTTTAGCATGTTTTAAGTCAAAGATCATGGCGTTTGTTTGGTTCGTCGAAAAGTTTCATTCAGGACTGGAAGAGTAAAATGCGATGGAGGTTGAGCCGTCTCGTCTGTCCTCCAGGTGATCCCTCTGCTGCTGCAGCTGGTGAACCGTGTGCAGGGTGTGAGGAGCATGGCCCAGGCCAGCGGGGACAGCGCCGCCCTGGACGAAGCCAAACGCCAGGCCAAGAGACAGAAAGCCAGGCGCACATGAGGACAGAGCCACAGGTCACAGGGGTAATGGTGGGTGCTAGTGAACTGTAAAGATCGCTAAGGTGTGATTTGAAACCGGGCCCAAGTGAAGCCTCACCTGAACCACTCAACATGCACTTCCACCACCACATAAGCCAGTCGGATTCAGGATACTGATAGCCGATAATTACAAGACAAGTTGTTTTGTCTGTTATGTAGATTTTTTTTTTTTCTTCCCAAAAACACTCATTGTCCTCCAGAATTGTCAGTTTTGTGTTCACAGAACATGAGCCATTTTTATACATTTGTAATTTATCTAGGTCAGCTGAAAACGTTTTGCTTGGGTTTTGAAAGCACTTTGATGCTTTTATTTCTGTGCTAACTGTTCATTGCCTTCATGCACAGTGGACAACCATGCATCTCCATCATTAGCAAAGGGGTCAATTCACCGTCAGTTCAGTTAAAATCAGCAGGGGGTGTCCTTCAGATTTGAAAATAACAGATTTTTGTTATGTGACTATAAATAAATTATTTATAATGACTAGTGTATTAATTTCACATGAATCAACCCAAAACTGAACTGACCCTGTAACAGCATCATAAACAGGACACACTGTACTGTAACTTTTAATTAGGACAGCCAAAGAGGCTGACAGGTCAATAAATGCTCCATCTTGCTGTCAGTCCTGCTGCATCAGTCAAATATAAAACACCCAGCAGTTACCATAATGCAGTTCATTTCTGATGTTTTCTACAGGCTGTTTTGCGTGATGCGAGATTGACTTTATATCAGTTTGTATATTTTCTCAGGAAGGTGGTGTTGGTGTGGAT
>OMLF01016482.1:0-11106 GCA_900302615.1 Holocentrus rufus | reverse complement strand
GGTAAACAGAAAATGAATAATCTTATTTGTTAAAATCATCAGGTGATGGATGAGATGATGAAGCCCTGCGTGCTGCTGCTGTGTTGAGAAAAAAAAATCAGAGAGAGAGAAAAAAGAGAAGCAGCCAGACAGATTGACTAAGTGAAATTGAGAGAGAAATGGGGAAGAAGAGGAAAAGAGAAATGAAGGAGGGAGACAATATGAGTGTTAGATCTTGTCTAGACAGCAACATGTGAATACCGTGTGGTGCACAGTCATTCAGCCACTGCTGAGTGTGGACATTTTGTTATGAGTTGGCTGCCAACTAAAATATGAAACTACCACCTCTTGCACCAACCAGAATAAACTTCTGTGACTTACTGAAAGAGCGGGGACTTTCTGATTGTCGAGCTTGAGAGAAAAGCGTTCGGTCTAATTTAAGTGCCTTTCAGAAGGTAAGGAGAAATGTACAACTGTGAATATTTTGTGTCGCGTGTCATACGAATGTGTTCATCTGCAGGGGTTTCTGCACGTCGCGTTACAACCACCGTAGTAGGCAGCAGTGTGTTACGCGCTTCAGACTCGTACACACACTCACACACACTGAGATACACAAACAGTCGCCATATGTCTTGGCATGGAGACGAAGGTGCTATCTGTTTCAAGTAGCTTTAGCCAAAGACAGACATCAGATTACATGCCTGCAGCAGAGTTTTATCTCTCTCTCCTGCACAACCTGTGAGAGGCTGAGATGCTCACAAGAGGCTCAGCGCGAAGATCATATCAGCTCATTGTGGAAACAGTATACAGTATATGCCATGTTGTGCCTTTAATTGGATGTGTTGTTAATTGTTTGTAAGCTGTGCTGTTTGTTTTGTCAAAATGACTGATTGCCACTTTCAGGCTGATACATATTATACATAGATATGTATAATGTATATTAATATATGGTCTGTACAGATGAAACTGCCTCTCTGACGCAATTGGTCCATTAGCCTTACTTGTTTTATTTGAAATTCTGCAACAGTGCAACTATAATTTTGCCTATGAAAATTATTTTATATCTGTTTAAAGCAATGTATTTGTAATGTCTGATTTATCAGATGTTTTTTTCAGGTTTTTTCCATAGTCAAAGGGACTGAATTAATACATGTGGGGAAAGCAGAAATTTGTAAATAAAATATTTTATAAATATTGGACTAATTTTGATGTGAAATCTGTCCCTCTTCTTTGTGTGTGTGTGTGTGTGTGTGTGTGTGTTTTTTTCCATTTCATGTGAGGTTCATGGATATACGCCATCAGAAATAATATTTGCTTTATACAGTTTTCTATGTCTAAATTATGACTTTCTTGGAAGCGCGCCAGCCACCCAAGCACTCTATCTTCAAATCTATTTTACAGTCATTACATCACCCGTCCTTAGCGTGACTCGCCAAACACACACACACCCTGTTAGAGTGATTGCAAAATCCCAACTCTGCTGAAGCAGACCTGAAGACCAAAGTCCCATGGATAAAATTTTAGATTTGGACTCAGTTAGACTGACGTATTCATGGTAAAAAGACATCTGATTTTTAAACTCTCTTCTTGGCCTCATCATTATGAAGGTTCCGTATGTTCTTGCTTTAGCCTGTTAACAATACATAAATGATAAAAAACACAATCTCTTCTCTTTAACATTAGACATATTTTAAATGGTGATCTTGGGGTCTAAATAAACCTGAGCTTGAACTTGGTGGTCTTATGTACAGAAAAAAAAAACTACAGGAATCACTGCAAGCCACCAAACTTAAGCTGCATTTGAACTTTCAGAAACTAAGACACATCGATATCATAGATGTAATCCTGTTATGTTGTGTATGATCTTTTATGAGATTATCTAGTACACAATCAAAAAAGGGAAATGTGATCCATTTTGAACTTCACAATCATGACAGGATTTATCTTCCTTGGATCTCTTCCTTGTCTCTAAGGGTATAAAAAGAAAAATGATGATGAGGAGGAAGAGAGAGAAGAGGGGGAAAAGAGGACGCAAGGGGAAAGCCGGGCAAAAGTGAGGAAATGGTCAGAGAATGGGGGAGGACGAGCACAGGGAAAAGCAAAGAGGGAAAAAAAAAGTAGCAACAGAGTTTAGCCCCTACTTTAGCCCCTAAAAATAAGTCTTTGATTTGGCAGATGGGGTCTTCTGGCTCGGGGCCGGATGGTCCTTTTGGATGGTTGATGATGATGGTAATTAAATCTGTTCTTTATGTTGAGTCAGCATATCCTTACTTTGTTAGAGCTGGTCTCTGCTGACCAGACCCTGCCAAGATTCCTGTACTAATCTGCCAGATAAATTTCAGAAGTATATTTTTGCTGTTATCCAGAGAGCCAAGTCCAAAGATAGCATTTTTGATTTGTACAGGGAAGTTGTGTTTTTGTTTGAGTTCCTCGCGAAAACAGCAGCTACATTTTGTCTTCGCTTTTTTTTTTTGTTTTTGTTTAGACATCAGACAGGAATTCAACTCCTACCACCATTTGAGGTACCTGTGTGTGGTGTGTGTGTGTGTGTGTGGGTGTGGGTGATGCATTGAGGCTCAGAGGAAAAGAGAGAGAGAGAAAACTGTTAAAGCATCACACCTACTACTATAATTCAAATACAACTCTCCACTGCAGTTTCATTGGTGTTTACATGGAGGCAGTTTTCTAAAACACAGAAAAAACTTTACGATCACAGTCATAAAAACGTTATATGTTCATATTTTAACCCATTTATGACGAGACAGTAGGCAGTCATAAGTATGTTTCACTTCCTGTTGTAAAATAATTATTCGAGTGCAGCACTGCAGTGAAATGCAGATTTCAAAATGCTCTGTATTTATTTTATTATAAACTTACATAGTGGCTCCAGATGTTAGTCATTTAATTCAGCATTACACTGGTACTTTTCAGTATCACAGTCTACATGGTTTGCTCACTGAGAGATGAAAAGAGAAGATGTGGAGGCTGTATGGTAGTCATTTATTTCTCCTCATTTTTAATCCCATATTGATGATGGGGGCTTTGGCATGCAGTCAAGTGTAAGGAGAATATGAAATGTTCAAGACGTTTGCTCTATATTTTACTATTTGAACATATAAGTAGGATTAAAGAGCTTTGTACCCTTCTCTATGTCTAAATTATGACTTTCTTGGAAGTGGGCAAACAAGTAAGCCTCTGTTTCATTTAATCTAACAAAACAGCATCTATTTTACGTGATTTATAATCCAAACTACAAAGATTTCAGCTGTGTCGGTTGTATTGACCTTATTTGGCAGTGACTGTGCATTTCTATATTATTTTAAATCAAACGGGGGAATTTGCCGTTGCCCAACTTGAAAACAGTGGCTTGATGTGAAAGCAGCGTGTGTGGGTGTCAAACACAATAAATAAAAAAACAATCTTTTGTATCAGTGAAGAAATCTTGTGTCATCCACAGTGATTTGCAACCTTCATGTGTTCTTTCCACACACGCACGCTTTCCAGAAGTTGTGGTCTAACCTGTCGCTGGCATGGGCAGAATGTTCTGAATGGATTTTTTTCTGGTGTGATTCATGCCATCTCATGGCTACTTAAGTGCAATTAGCTGTCACCTGAGTGGGAAGGAGGTGCATTGTTGTGAAACATGACCTTCTCTAAGCTCTTTCGATAAGATTGGGGCACCGCCAGCGAACAGGCTGTACTTTATATCTGTCTTTGTCGAAACCTTTTCTGTTCCTTAAATATTCAGATGTTCCTTTGAATTTGCTCTTTTCAGAAACGTCTCCTTTCAACCACCTACAGACTGCAAGACTGATTAGAATCATACGACATTGTGGAAAAAGGGAGCGTTTTACTCTAAATGATGGGTCTGCAGATTTCCTTGAGATTCTATCATGAAGGAACATGTAGCGAGCCAAGTTGACACATGAATTGATTGCATTCAAAAAACACACAATGCCCGCATCACAAGATAATAATAAAAGACCAAAGGAAGCTCAAAAGAATTCAAGTATTTGGTTAAATTAGTTGTGATAACCATCTATTGTTATATGATCAGAGAATTTAAATTTGATGTCATCCAGCTTGCCCAACATAAACTACCATATGTGTTTTTGTGAATCCACACAGACTAAAGGTTAAATCAGGTCAAAGTATGTACAGTAAGGTTGCAAAGTTAAGATGTTTACCACTGAAGCTTATGCAATTTTGTCATCCTCAAATTGACATGCATTTTTACCAGAAGCTCAATGCTCGTTAGTTCCTGGCAGTTTTTGTGGTCAGGCTGGTGTGTATGTGTCAGATTAAGGAGCCCTTCTGCGAATGCGTTATTCTAACTTATTATAAGTGCCCCAACTGGATCAACTGTGCCGACTGTTGGTCTGTCCCAAAATTGTTGAATTAGAACAGTCACTTAAAATCTATCTGAAAATCCATCTTCAAATCCTTTAAAAAAAAAAAAACCTTGAACAAACAAACGATTGGCACTTGGGTTGTGGAGTTTAAAAGGGATATAAAAGAGCTTCAGTGCGCATCAATCCTAGTCCGGTTACAGCAACGCCTGCTCATCTCTATGGCCATAAGGAAGCCAAGGCTTTACTGGGCCTGTTGCCCTTTGCCCTGTTACCTAGTTTTACCCAAGCAGCCCGTCCACAGGGAGGATCATACCATACCAGTGACCAGGCAAAACCCCACTGGCACTGCAGGGCTGCGTCTTCCCCTGAGCAGCTCCAGATGGTGACTCATAGTCATGATGTTTCAGCGAGATGTCAAGGTCACTTCAGGAGTCCAGTGGCTGACATTTCACCACGCAAATTTTTTGTATGGGTGGGTACTGGCAGATGAAGAGTTTCTGACTGTTCACCACAACTATTTATATAACAGAACAGACAAAAAGTGAACACATTTAATTTCAAAACAGAACGGATTACATTAACCAGTATTTGAGATGCAGATTTGAATCCAAAAGAAAAGGTCTTATAAGGTCTTATTTTCCTACCTAGAACCATTTTTTTTGATTGACAGCTCTGGCCCGTGTTGGATAAACCAGTGTAACAATATCTCCCTCTGCAGGCTGGCAACAACTACTGAGCGACACAGTAGGGGAAATTTCCTGAGCCGCTTCCCAAGCCAAACCAAACCAAACTGTTCTGCTCTGTGCTGACCTGGCCACACACTCATGTTATAGGTGCTGATTATGAGAACAGGAATAACTGAGCCGATCAGCCCTACTGTGTGTTGATGGCTCAGGAATGAGCTGATTGTTTCAGGGTTAAGGTTTGGGTCAGGGATGGAGTATTATAAAACTGCATCAGTGAACGTCCACAGTTTGGAGTTATTACCGGTTGTGCACAAGCATACATTAATTTAGAAGAGTAACAGCATCTCCGTGGCTGTTTTATTGTTTCAGCTGCTTGGGATGAAGATGGAGGGGAACAATAGAGGCCAATAACAATAATGTAGCTGTCAGGACTGTGAGGGAGTCAAGGTCAGTGAGGTGATACAGTAAACAGACCAGCCCAATTCCTTTCCATGGCCTCCTGGCTTAACACACACACAACACTGGGTAAAGTGTAAGGCTCTATAATTAGTTTGTAAATTTCAAAGCTTAACAGTAACAATATTTGAGAAACATTATGAGGCAACACATTATGAGACCTTGTAGGGAATCAGGGACACAGGACAAAACTGGCATGAAAATCTAATGTGATTACAAGAAACCAAAGAAGAGTACAATTAAAATACTATTGGTCATTAGTGCCAATGTTACCTGACTATATTAGAAAAAATGTCTACATATTAAGGCATTGTGGTATTATTTTTGATTGACTCCCAGCTGACTCATGAGGAACTTGCGATGTTTCTTATGATTTTAGTGCAACTGTGTAAATGTCAAATGTTAAAAGTGACATTTATAAATTTGTAAAACGTTGGAGACATTTTCCCTGGATTTATCCCGCGCTTCTTGTACGAAGAAAATCAGTATTTCTTTGTCTTGTCTGTGTGAAGAAAGTTTAGCTTCTCGGTCCTAAGTGTCTTTTAATGTATTTGTGAGAGTTGCACGAGCGGATCTTAGAAATAAGAAAACTAGAATCTACTGCTGACTGCAAACGAAAGTCGCGATATGGTAAACCAACGCCAGGTGGCGGTAATGACTTCTAGTGTCTCTCCCAACAATACAGCGAAGAAGAAATAGACCCAGACATGCGCAGTAAGTAGAAAACTCGCAGGGTTTGTTTTGACGTTTGCTGCGGCGGGAAAAAGGTAAGTTGGACATGAAAATCCAAATCAGCAAATCAACCTGCCAGTTTGGAGTTCAGTGACTTATACTATCTACGTAGTTTGTCTTTGTACACAATGCCATCTAATCTGGCGCTGCATAATTCCATTGAAATGAAAGGCGGCCATACTTGCATCCCCCATGTGGTTATTGTTATGCATGTAGTCAGTTCTTTCTTGTCGTTATGCTAAATCTAAAAAGTTGAGCAGCCATAGTTAGCTAACGTTAGTATTTCTTCCTAAAGATGTTGAAAACGTGGTTGAAGTGCCTGTAAGTACCGTCCCGTACTATAGACCTGTATCTGAATGCCTGTTCTCTTCATTCAAGGTCTATCGCTTTCATCATGTGTATCTCAATGCTTTTTCACTTTTGATCAGCTGCTATCATTGACATTTTACTAACCTCTCGGCTACATGGCTTTTTGCATCATTGGTTCAACCCCCAGAGGACAGGTCAGGTGTAAAAACATGCTGAAACAGCACTTCCTGTTGGAATTGGACACACACGGCTTGCATGGTTGAAACCTGTGGCTGCATAATATGGCAATAATGCCTGCCAAGGTGTCTTTAACCGTGATTATGGATGCTTCAGTGCTGCATCATCTTTGAAACTGTTTGTGTAATAAGTGCTGCTGATAATAATGTCAATAACAACACCCCCTCTAGGTAAGAGATGCTGACCATGGCAGCCAAAAAGGAGGTCAGGGGCAAATTCCGAGTCATCTCCCCAGTTCTCTTCATGACTGTGGAGGGTGAACCCATGCGATTCTTTGTGCGTCCGGGTCGAATCAAAGCCCAGGTCCAGCCCTGCATCAAGGCAGGGGGAGGCATACTTTGCAAAAACCAGGAGCCATTGGCCATCCTGCTATTTGACCCTGAGGACATTCCGTGTCTTCCAGAAAAAGATGCTCACAGGTAGGTGCTGGATAGGTTTGGAGCAGTGTTAGGAAGTGTCTTCATGAAAAGTGGCCTGACTAGTCATTGGATACTAATAAAAAACATACGAATGTACATGACCATACTGTAGAATTTGGTCCATGTATTATTCATAGGGTCACAGAGAATGGTTGTTGGTTGTTAAGTGTAATGCTTATGTAGTTGGCAACATGTAAATGTGTAGATAGACCATAGGTGATAGGTGAGATTCGTTCAAGACAGAGTGAGGAAGACATTTATCCTTTGTGTTGTACACAGCCACAAGTCTACATGTGGTCAGACTAGAATTTTGTATGAATGAAGGGGCAATGGTAACTCACTGGAGTGACTCAGGATTAATATGTTTACATAAAGCATTTTTCTAATGCTTTGCAGTATGGTTTGATTTTGGTAGAACTTAAGTGCAAGTAGATGATAGCAAAATATGACACACAGCAGGTTCACCCAGCTGGTTCTTCTGTTAGGTGTATCATTCACCTGACTAGAGTCTGCACTGCCAAGGTTTGTTACACTTTGAGAAAGCTAAACCATGATGCCCAACAGAGTGGAAACAGGTTGTTTTCCATTCCATTCTCTGTATATTAACATGACTTCATTCATATGGTTTCTACTTCCTAAGCCTAATTAAAGTACAATTAGATCTTATAACACTGTAACCTAAAGAATTACCATGTATGCCATCAGTGAAATTATTCTTTTTGTTTGTAACAACACATTTACTGTGTGCTACCTGTTATTGTTTCAAAGTATGCAAATGAGGCAGCTTTAATTGTGACTGCTCTGTATTTTACCAGGTACGTGTCCATCCAGTACATTCGGGACTGTGTTCAGAAGAATCTGCAGCTGGATCTGGAGGACTACAGGCTGCGTCCTGACGACGTCCAGAAATGCGATGACAATCACAAATCCAGCAGTGGGAGGTTGACTCGCACCTCAGCAGGTAACCTCAGCAGGGTTCACTCATACAGCCATCAAAAACCTAGAAAAGCCCATAAACACAATTTCCATGTCCTGGAAATTGTCCTGTCTTGATATTATGGAAAATTTTAATTTTAGAAAGGTTTTGGAAAAGTCAAGGAAATCTCAGTAAACCAGCATCGACTCTGTTAAAGATTGATTGACAAATTAATGATAATAAAAATAATATAACAGGGTGGATCAATTTTGGTGGTGCTTTAGGATTTTTGTTGTGTGTGTTCATGTCTTAGTTTGTCACAGACTGGTCAACAAAGTTGAAAACAGCTTATTTTGCCTCTGTAAGTAAACACTATCCATTAGGGGTGGGAGAGAAAAAAATCGATTCTCAGATTTATTGCGCTGCGGACGAAAAGTACTCTGAATCGATTCACAAAAATTGATTTTTTTCTAAATGGCAATAGCCATAGATATATAAAGGAAACTAGAATACAAAAATGGCCGCCTATTCATTCGGATGGAATTCCGTCCGTAAAGCTCAGTGGCTTTGTAAGTAGGGTAGGATAGCTGTAACGTGTGATGCTTTTTCTATTTTCTATATACTACATTTTTCTATCCCAGCTGTTTTTGATTTTAGTGTTTCAAATGTAACCTTCCAGTTCTCTCTTCTGTTTTTGTTTTAATAAAAGATAATGGAGGTAAATTCATCTGTGGTTTATTTTAATCATGGCTCATAACAAATACTTTGTTTTAAATGCTGCAAGCAGTAACAAGTGAGAAAAAAAGAAATGCATCGAGGTGATAATCGTTTTATCATGGCATCGTAGCCCTCTGAATCGTAATCAAATCGAATCGTGAGGTGCCCAGAGATTCCCACCCCTACTGTCCATACTTTTGGTCAAATCATTTGCAAATTTGTCGTGTTTCAGCTTAGACTGGAATCTAGGTGTCTGTCTGTTACTCATATGTTCTAGAGAGGCTCATATAGAGTACTTGACATAAAGGCAACATATATAGTGTGTTTAAAGCACACCTTTTCAGTGGCAACTCTAAAAATGGCTTCTTTTGGTCATGGAGGTGAAGTTAAAATCCGTGGAGAAGTCGTCGAAAAGTCATTGCAACAGTTGGTAAAAAAAAAAATATGCATGCATGAGTCACTTTGTGAAGAACACAGTAAAATTATTCCACATGTATTATACTCCAACTCCTCTACCAACATGCCAAGATTAGGGCAATATATTAAAAGACACCTAAAAGAAGAAAAAAAACGTAAAACCAGTGTTATTACAAGGTATATAATGTGTTTTGGACTTGCCCAAGCATTTATCCCCATTCTCATTATTCATTTATCTTGTCGTTTAGCTATATATTTTGTAAATCTGCTGATGTTCATACTTGTTATTTTTCTTTATTGACTGGTGTAGGCAGGTTAGCGTACACCCCAGAGGAGGACACCGCCATTTTGAAGTACGTCAGCAAACGCAAGACGGAGGTCGGGGGGAACGTGTTGTGGCAAGAAATGGAGAAAGGGCTTGTGACAAATCACAGCTGGCAGTCAATGAAGCACCATTATAAGACACATCTGGCAAACAGACAGCTGGAAGCAGAGCATGCAGAGGAGGCAGAGGGAGAGAAGAAGGATGAGATCAAGGTAAATTGCTGAGAGAAGCTACTGCACATGTGATCACACATTTCTTTACATTTCATAATGATGTTCATTCAGCCTTTCCTCTCCCAGAGTCATCTATATAGAACTAATACTCACATTGAAATGGGCAAGGACCCTGTAGGTCCCAGTGCTTTTTGATAGAAAGTTCAGTGTTTATGTCACCGATAATGTGACCAACAGCAAGTGCATTTCCTTCCATTAAGTTTTTGCTGTTCTCAGCAACAAAACAAATAAGAACTGAATGACCTGAGGTTGATGTGGTTTTGAAGTACTGTATGCATGTTCAATACAGTGCCTTGCTTGCACCAGGGTCTGTTACAGTTGTAATCACTGACAGATCATGTACTTAGCGCCCCGTTCACCAGATGAAGACATAAATGTCCAAACAGAACATAATGAAAGTCTGTTATTTCCCCCCGCAGTATTTTCACTGCTTCTGCTCAGCTTGGGTTCAGGGGTCAAGTGCAGTCAGTCCATCCATTCAGTTATCTGTTTATATTTTGATGTTGTTCCTCAAATGATCTGGAGCTGATATTTCTCAGTTCTGCCCCACCTCTCAGCCAAAAACAAGTTGCACTGATCGGCCAGATGGTGGTGCTCTATGAAAAACATTTTACATTTTAGCCAGTTGCTCCTGAATTGTGTGGCAAATCATTTTTCTCCCTCAGACTCTTTGGGTCAAGACAAATCCACGGCAAATACTGGTTTTCTTTCCTGACACCATTTTGAATTTTATGTTAAATCTATCTTTCAGTATTTTTGCTGCAGAGTTGAAATTATGCATTATCATGACTTCCTGTTTGACAGCTGTTTTTCAGTCTTGAAAATCCAAACTGCTTGGATATGACGCACAACAGGAGATGGGTCAATTACTAAACTTTTGTTAGAGTGACTAAACATCATATCTGTGTTTGGGACGGGCACTGACATGGCCATCCTAAACATGTGGCCAAGTGAAATTGTGGTAAATTACGTAACTTGTGGTTTGCCAGTGAGCTTGTACCTGAATTTTTGTTTTTCATTTCTCTCTTCTGAGGATTTCCATTTCCTTCTGTATACAATATATTTATGTGATCTCGTTAGAATGATTCATACTGAATTAACAATTAATACTGAACATTGATAGTGTCAGTACTGGTGGACGTTGTTTTCTTGGTTGAATAGTGTGGTGTGTGGCAGTGTGATTTAACCAGAAATCTCCTCCCATCAATCAAAGAAACCAGTTTGTTTCAGTGGTTAATTTCAGTTATGACACACTGATGGACGACTCTGTCTGTGAGCATCTGCAGGTTCACATTCACAGTTTCTCTCTCTCTCTCTCTCTCTCTCTC
>OMLF01016480.1:56160-97559 GCA_900302615.1 Holocentrus rufus | reverse complement strand
GGGGGGGTAGTATCGAACTTTTGCAAATGAGTATCGTATCCGGATACAATGTTTTAGTATCGATACTTTTTGAAGTATTGATAATTTTGACAACCGTAGTTAGTAATTAGTTAAAATTTAGAGTCTCCAATCTTGCACATTTTTGGAATGTGTGGAGAAACCAGAGGAAACCCATGCAGACACAGGGAGAACATCTAAACTCCACGGTACACAGAAAGGACTTGGGCTGGGATTTTAAGAGTCACCACAAGACATGTGAGCAAAGAACCAGGTGACCGGGTTCTTGTGCCTCTTGGAGGGCTGTCTTTGCTGACCATGTCATTTTAAGCAACAGATTTGTCAAAGTCACAGGTTGGGAGTATTGCTGCTGCTGCTGCTGGACTTCTTTGACCTGCTCTAGAGCTTCCTCAGGTGTTTGAGAAAACTAGGTTTCTCTTTGGCCTCGGTGGAAGCGATCCGCAGCTGAGTTGCCAAGGCCCTGACAACAGTGCAGTCAAAAGCAGGGTCACAAGATGCCATGGCAGCCTGCAGCATGTTTGCACAGCCAAATTCCTGGCAAAGCTCTTTATACACAGCCTTGTGGATCTTTTTAATTTTAAAACCCTTGGGCTTGGTGGCAGTCCCAGTGCCAAGTATCTCTGCCATGGTCTTCTCTGACACCTTGTCTAGACCGCAAGCGTCATGTCAGCGTCACACTCGCGAGACAGTGTTCACGCGGCACTGGAGCGACTGTCTATACCGGTTTCGTCTATTTGTAGCGCACATTTCAATGCGTAAATATGAGCAGCCAGCCTTTCTGTGTAGTGTGCAGTTTTCCTTTGATATGTGTGAGTATCGCTGATCTATTTTTCCATCAATACTGATGCACATGATTGACAATTTACACTGAACTTGCCAGCTAAGTATTTTCAAATGTTGATTCAAGCCGTCAAATAGGCTCCCAAAACATGAGTGTAGAGTTTGAAAAAACAAATAGCCTAGGTTGCAAAATGTGGATAAATGATTAAATTCAGTGCATTTTTATTGGGTATTACCTTGTGTTTACGTGCATAAATTCAAAGAAATAGTCTTGAAGCGTAAATAAACGCTTCAAGAGATGCAGCTGAGACGTGAGCTGCACGGAGCTGGTGCAGATAGCAACATAGATTAAAACAAGAGCGTGTCTGCTGCATGAGACGTGCGAGTAAAAAACGCGTCTAAAATGCTTGTAGTCTAGACAAGGTGTGAGAGATGTCTGATTATTTTGTCCAAGTCCAGTTGTTGCAGTGATGTCTTGCTAGCGCTAGCGGTGTTCGTTTGCAGCCTCCCAATTTACAGTATTTTTAGCTCATACACTAACCTAAAATTGATGCAATCCGGGTCAACAGGGTTGATTAGTAACTTTAGCTAGCTGTGTCGATCACAGAAAACACGACACTTTGTTTTTCAGCTGATTTAATTCTTTGAATGCAACTTGGCCGACACCAGGAGGATAATTTAATGTGAGCAACAGATTTACACTACCTATGGTCAATGGACTGTTGTATTTTCAAGTAAGGTAACATTTCATTCTGTTATCATTCTGCTATTGGCTGGTGATCTAACGTTTATTTGACTTAGTAAACTAATCAGCAAAATAAAATACATTAATATACTCATATCTTTTGTGCTCCTTCATTGCTTCAGTTAGTTTGTCACACTGCACAGTTTGAAATCTCCGGAAACAACAACTGTAGTCTGGTTTCCGGTGTTGACCAAGAATGCACACACTGGTGTTCCTGAGGCCCTCATGTGCATTCACAAAGCCCAAAAAAATACAGCTTTATATGTATTTTGATAGCTTTCAATGAAAAGTCACCGCAAGGATCCAAAAGTGGGCAATTAAAAGTGTCTATATCGACCATGAATGGTGGTCATAAAAAATTATTCTGTTTTAACTGCATCTCTTTTTCAATTGTTCCTATGCTCTTTCTCGCTTCTGCTCTTAGCCGTGAGTTCGTGAAGGTGAGGTAAGGGGCCTGGTTTATTCATGTAATGTTAGTATAAATGTATAAAAGGATAAACTCAACATAACCAACTTTGTTTGATTTTGACTAATTTACAGTATTTTAGCTCACATGCTAACTTGGTATCGATGTGATCCAGATCTGCAGGGTTGATTAGTAACGTTAGCTAGTTATGTCTATCACAGAAAATACGACACTTAGTGTTTTGTTTGTTTGTTTGTTTTTTTTTCAGCGGACTTAATTCTCTGAACGTAACTTGGCTGAGATCAAGGGGATAGTCTATATAGATAGTAGAACATTGAAAGTTAGACTCCAGTATTTCAGTATTTTTGAACCTGGACACTATTATCTTATCTATCTGGATCTAAATGATTAATAGGAACAAAAAGCGTTGCAGTTGGTCATTGAGCAAGCATGCTGTAAAGGGCAACCATGAAAAGTGCTTGTCTTGCCACTGACAGGCTCAGACCATTATTATAAGTATTTTTAAAAATTATGAAAGCATCCCTTCAGATAGTGCGTGACAGAAGTCTTGCTCAAGGAAGAGCGTTGCTCTGAAATCTCAGGGGAGGTGTGTTGTTGCAGGAAGATCTGTGTAAAAATGAGAAAGCCATTCGGACAAGAGTGGAAATGTTAACCCTTACAGAGTTGGAGTTCAGAAAACATAGGTTAGTGTAAAGATAAAAGAATTAAACAGTGGTTTGTGTTTCCACATTTCTGATTTGTGCCAACACAGTGTTGCACCACTCTTTGCACAGCTTTCACAGACTACCGTTGTTGGATTGGGACATGCTGAAGCTTTAGCTAGTTGTGCTACAAATGGATGCTAACATCTTCTCGAGGCACTGCACCTTGCAGACCACCAGGTCTGCAGTAACTGTTTGGATTACTCTTGCCAGCCAAAGAGGAGAAGAAATCCTATACCAAAGCACTTTGCCTAAAGAAAAACGCTGTTCCAAGAGTGGAGAGTCTGCTGCAGATAGAGTGGTATTACGCAATGACTGCTAGCACTTTCCATCATGTGGCTAGACACTTATATTAATCTGAGCCTGTCAGTGGCAAAACAAGCTCTTTTCGTAGACATAAATTGATGCGGACAGTTTGCCCCATTGGATGTTACAGCCGTGTTTTGCGGTTGCTGGTTATCGCGTTCTCACTCAATACTGGACCGATTCCAAAACTTTTTGTTCCGATTAATCATTTAGACCCAAATAGAGGTGAAAAAAGTGCTCAGGTTAGAAAATAACAGAATTATCCTCTAACACCAGCCATGGTCAATAGACCGTTGTGTTTTCTAAGGTAACGTTATTTCAGTCTGTCAGGCAGACTTCTAGCTAACGTTGGGTGTCTGAAGCTATCAGACTATGTACCAGGAACCAGAGGTATTATTGGACTAACTTACGGTACATTATTTCTCAACAGACAGTAGTCCAGTGAAAAAAGTAATCAGCCTATTGCTCCATTGGCTATGTTATATGCAACCATAATAAGCATAGTTAACACTGGCATTATGCCTTCTCCATAAATTTGAAAATACAGGAATAAAGTTTATTAAGAAAATTATCCAGTGCGGTACCTCCCCTAAACAGCAGCTTTGGGGGGGGAGAACAGTCTACTGGAAACCATATCATACATTGTCATGCCTGCTGCGTAGACTCTGTACTTTGTTAATCTTGTGTGTCTTTTGTGTAATTTTCCAGATTTTTCCTGGCCTTATGGATTTCTGTCAACAATTCATCTTTGCTCTGCAGTGTCAGCTCATCTGTGGCAGTGCCTTTATTCCCAAAGCATATTAATTGTTTTATAATAAATGTCTCATCCCTTTTCTGAAGCACAAGTGAATGTAGATTAAAATGATGTTGCACAATTTAGGCATAACACTCTCTCTTTGGCCCACAGGGCGTCACGTGACTTGCAATACCACAATTTACCGTTGTGTTCAATTGGTCCTATGGTTCAGAGCGTCCTGGGGGTCTGGGGGGGGACAAACCTTTACTGCAGTGGTTCTCAAACTTTTTCGCTCGTGACCCCTTAAAACATAGTAATGCCCACTTGCAACCCCTGTCACAGGCTGCGTTTGCAGACTGCTGAGTGGTTGCAGTGATCAGTCAAGCTGCAGAACACCTCCATTTTCAGGTTGATTAATTTATTTACTAATCAAAGGAGGCCTCACATTTTAAAATTACTCAGTATTTCACAGGAAAAAAAAATTAAAAAATGGAGAAAATATATGAAAAAATAAACGTTTCTCCCCTACTTGTGACACATATGCTGCTATATATTAAAAGGATCTGTATTTTAGATAAAAATATAAGTATGAGACAAAAGAACAAGCGGTCAGCTGTCATTACATGGTATTTGTATACACATACAACAGGTGTTACCCTTACAGAAAATTTGTTTGTTTATTGTGGATCCAGTTATATAAAAGAACTGCTAAATATTTTTGAAGGTTAGAGGAGTAATGGTTAGCAATCGGGCAGTTGTTCTGGGCTGGCTTTTTGTTTGGTTATTTTAGTACAGGCTATTCTTCCATTTCACTATAATGACTCATTGGCAGATCCAGCCATTACTGATTATGTAATGAGTATTTCTGATGCCTGTCTGTAACTATAGTAAGTAGAGATTTGATTTATTTGCACTTATAAAAATTATAGAATGCAGAGAGAATCAATTGTTTGCATGAAATTTAAAAAAGGAGCATAAAAATATCCTTCCTCACAACAACAATCAGAATGACCAACAAAAAGTGCATCTGAATGCATGACGATATTTTACAGTGTAAGAGTATCAAAGGGTGAAATTTTCCTTCAGCATCAATACCATCAATTTTGAGATATTAACATGATTAGAATAAACAAGCAAGTGTATTTCTCAGAAGATTGGCAGCCTTCACATAGTGTCTTGGCTTCAGTATATCAAGCTACATTGGGCGTCACCAGTTCAGACTTTATTGGAAAACTTTTGAGTTGTTCAAAGGGCGACTGCTTACGGCACAAACCTGTAACCATATGACTTTTCAAGCAAAATTAAGCAAACTTTAATCCAGTTCAACTCTTCTGTTACCTTCCTTCATAATGAACAGTTTCATTATGGGGGTGGTGGGTGGTGGGGGTAGTAGAGAAATTGTGTTGTGCTGCTAAAGTAAAATTTGCAAACTAGTTACTCAGACAATTCCTATGTCTTGAAATCGTTGAAAGCAAAGGTCGAAAGCAAATGTGAACTATTTTTCAACATCATTATATGACATTATTAACTTGTGAATGAAGTTGAAAGGATGCCTTGCAAGTACAGGGATTCTGGTTCTGATCAATGCCCAGGTTAAAGAATAAAAATAAATGTCGACATGCAGGAAATTAAGAGAACAGTTGATAAAAGGGGTGGTGTTTCATGTTCAGTCTGGCTGCTGAACGTGGCGACCCTGACATTTTCTATTTTTCTGTAAAATAGCTAAGGAAAGCAGTGGTGGAACTTAAAGAAAAGCACCAGATAATTCTCATCACATTGTGTATAAAACTGTGCCCTTGCTACAAAATGTGCTCTATCACTTGTTTGAACACACTTGGTTTTCTAGGAAGCTATGTGCAAATTGCCTGGCTATAACCTTATAAATAAAGTAAACCGTCAACTGAAACTAGGAATAGCAAATTGGCTGTGAATGCTCTGTGAGGAAATGAGCTGACAAAGCATGGAGATTTTATGCTAATCTACTTCAGTTACAGCTGGCTAAAAAAATCCCAGGAAGAGAATGACTGCTGTCAGACAGCAACGCAGAGTGTGAGTCAGTAGATTTAGAACATTAAATTTGAAAAGGCTCAGTTGAATGGTTCTGAAGCCTTCTCATTTTGGATGGATTGCTCTTCAACTAAACCATCTGACAGAGACCATATTTCATCTTAATAATTGAATAGCATACTATTGCATCTATTGCATTTTTACGCATTACCATTGCATCACATGCATTTATATAGGCTATATATGTGAGTCTGTTTCTTCAGAGTTGTTTAGTTCTCATCAGGCATGGCTTCATTTTACTCCAAATTTTAAAATCACCCATTAGTTTAGGAAATACTGACTGCATCCATCTTTCATGCAATCAAGAAAACATTTTCAGAGCAACATAATTTATAAATTTGCCTCTGGTGTGTTGGATGTAAGCCCACTTCGCTAAAAGAACAGTTAAAAATGAGGTGCTTACATTTAAATGTAAGGCATGAATATTGGGTCCCCATGTGAGATGACCTCCACCCCCAAAACAAGGACAGTGGCTGATTTGTATTCATGTGGTTGCATTTATCATTTATTTGTCCTTATTCATCAACAGATTCTGGCAATACAGGATGCGAGAGGAAATCCACCCTGAATATAAAAACATCCCCATGAGGAAGGCTTTAAGCTGATACCATCTTCTTTTATTGCTAGTGGACTGGCTGCAGACCTAAGTAAAATCAGTGATAGACTTGAAGAATGGCACAGTGTAGAGTGTATACTGCAGACCGTAAAGTGTCAGTTTTTAAATGTGTATGCTGAAGTTTTGCCCCTGACTTTGACTGATTGGTTTGTTTTACGGCTTCTGTGACAAAAATGAAATCAGTCAAGTGTTGGACACAACATTCATGTTTTTGTAACACATCCTAACACGACCTCGCATCTCATTGCCTGCTAGTGCTGGTACAAGCAGAGTAGAGGATCAGGGGGCTGCCATGGGCCCCAAGCCTAAGGATGTAGTGGAGGATAAACCCACCTGAATTTGGTTATCATTTTAATCTGACAAATGTTTATGATGTAAATCCGTTGCTCACTGTAAGCAGCACCAATAAACTGGTGCACTGTGAGTTATATAAGGATATAGAGCTTTTGAGGGGGAAAACTTAGCCTACATTCCCATCCCAAGCTGGATCTGGCCCCTCAGAGAGTGTTATGTTACATGGGACAGAGTAGGGGCCAAGGCTTACATATTGTCAAGGGGCCCACAGTTTATAGCCACACCCCCCGACAGTAAACTAGCTGTCATACTGCTGTGATACAAGATTGACAGAGCAAGTGATACTCAGTGGGCCTTCCTACCATAAATGATTGTACACCGACATCTGTTGGCGCAGAAGAAAATTGCAGATTTGTGTTTTTTTAAATGTGGGAACCTGAAACCTTGCTGTAACCTGGCTACTGTCTGTGAAGAGGGGTGAGTAGGTTGTCTGAGTAACGTTAGTCAAAACCTTTGAGGCTGTAGCGAAGAAGCTAATGCCCAATTGCAGTGGTTTGTATGTATTAGTAATAAGCTCCTCAATTAGCCCCTCAACAACAACCTTGCAATGAACAGGGCAGCTTGTTAGCCAAACAGTGTTAGCTAAAGCTAACGTTACTGTCAGTCAACTCACATAGCTAGCAAAACCAAAGGCAGAGTTAGCTGGCAACGCTACGACCTATGTGACTTTGACTATCCATATCCTTGCATTATAACACTATGCTTAATTTCAAGCAACATGACTTCCAACGAAATTTCATGTTAATTTATCGCTGCCTAACACTAGTTAATGTCACTAAAGAGGGAGCATGTTTTGATTCACGTTAGCTATCTTGTCTCAGTAATCAAACATATCCACGTATAATGGTGAATGCCGTGTCATCTGCCGTGATGATGGCCAAAGGTTATAGTCCATTATACAACCAAAACAACGTTAGTAAACAATCAAAACTTGGTAACAAAGCTAGGGCATTAGGCTAAGTTAACTCCAGCCATCAGCGAAATGTTGCTTCATTGTGTTAGTATGAAATGTTCAGGGTCTGTTTTGTAGTCTAATGTTAAAGCAAATCAATCTGTTAGTCTCTAAATTTGATTTCACTAGCCAATTCAACCCCTTGAGCCCGCTGCTAACCTGTGTAAATTTAAATCAGAGTTGTCAAAAAGGTGTAGAGCACCATACGTTTGCCCCGGGTGGTTTTAGACATCTGCTAAACCTGCACCTGTGATCTCTGCCACAACAGTATTGGATTCTGCAGATCAAACACGAGATCACACAGGATGGATTCCACTGGGAAACCCTCAACAGCACAAGTGGTGGTTTTAGCCACCAGCTCAGCCCTGACTGCAATCTTCTATTCAATTTACAGGAAGAGAGCGACAACAGTTGCCAGATTAAAGGTCAACTACACCACTGCACACTCAATCTCTATCATAATCATTGTGAAACGTGTATATTTTTTGCAGATGTGCTCCACCGGGTATGATTCATTTGCTGATGTCACATGTTGTTTTCCACAGGAAGCCAAAAAAGTATGCATTGACCAGGATTTGAAAAGCATCTTGTCTGAAACTCCTGGAAGATGTGTCCCATATGCTGTGATTGAAGGTGTGTTTGCCCACTTTGAAACCTAAATGAACTCACTGTGCTGTGCTTTGTACTGTCAAGGCAACAGCAAATTAATTACATAATGCAGTCTACAATATAAATGGATGAACTAGCCTTTTCTATTCGGGCTTGCCTTTACATCCATGGTGACTGGTAAGTGCTTTTGACAATAGTGACAGCACATTTTTATGACACTGCAGGTGTGGTGAGATCTGTGAAGGAAACGCTGAACAGCCAGTTTGTTGACAATTGTAAAGGTGTCATTGAAAGGCTAACCCTGAAGGAGAAGAAGATGGTGTGGAATCGCACTACTCATCTCTGGTAAGTGGGAGAATTGTAATGTAATGCTTAAAATGTTAAAATTGGCTCATGTAGAGTCAGTAGACATGATGAATGGCGGACTGCTTATCTTTATTCTGTAAGTAGGGCCTCTTTGACTGTAAGTAGCTATTTTGTGTTGAAGCGACAGACAACAATCTAAAAATAACAATTCTAATTTCGATTTACATAGTAACAGATTTTTTTGTTTAAACAGGAATGACACAGAGAAAGTCATCCACCAGCGCACCAACACAGTTCCGTTCGACCTCGCATCTCATGATGAAGCTATTACAACGACGGTACGAGTCATACGTCCGCTAGATTCTGCAGAGTTGGACCTGGAGACCACCTACGAGAACTTCCACCCCACAGTCCAGTCCTTGTCCAATGTCATCGGCCACTTCATCAGCGGGGAGCGACCCAAGGGCATCCACGAGACCGAAGAAATGCTGCGGCTGGGAGAGAACGTCACGGGTGTCGGAGAGCTGGTCCTGGACAACAACCTGATCAAGCTCCAAGCTCCCAAGCAGGGCTTCCGTTACTTTCTCAGCCGGCTGGACTACGAGTCCTTGCTGAAGAAGCAGGAGAGCGGGGTCAGACTATTGAGGCTTCTGACTGTTGTCTTTGGGGTGGCTGCTTGCTCGACACTCCTCTTCATCCTGTGGAAGTGGTACGTGCACCACAGAGAGAGGAGGAAGGAGAAGAACATCCTGGAGGAGTTCAAGGAGCAGCAGCGGAAACGCATGCGGGAACTCAACGTAGAGGAGGGCAGCGTGTCGCCGAGCACCTGCACCGTCTGCCTGAGCCGGGAACGGTCCTGTGTTTTTCTAGAGTGTGGCCATGTGTGTGCCTGTGCCCAGTGCTATCAGGCCCTGCCAGAGCCAAAGAAATGCCCCATCTGCAGGGCAACCATAGACAGGGTGGTGCCACTTTACAACAGCTAATGCTGACATGGCTGGAAATGCAATAATGTGTGATTGAGCACATATCACAAAGGATATCTACTCGACATTTCAGTAGTCATGGTACTCATGGGAATTCAAGCAATTAAAAAATGTGCTGCTCTGGCCTGTACATTTCATTTCATTGTTTTGTTTAACTTTGATCAATTTTTGTTTGTTTTTCAGCACATACAGGAAGGTATCAGTATCTTTGGTATGTGTACCATCTATATCACTGAAATCAAGCCATTCAAATTATAAATTTGGGGCATGTAAATCAGCTTGAGAGAGATGTTCTCTGTTGGATCAGTCTTTGAATTTGATTTGCAAAAAGAGTCTTCCAAGTGTGTTCTTACTTTTATGTTTCTGCCTTATGGCAGTTTTGTTGATTTTGACTCTTTGATGCTGACATTTAACTTTCATAAGGTCATGGGGTGGATTCTGGGTTATGTTGTGGTACAGCAGGGGGCAAAGTCAAGATGGCAGTTCAAAGAATTATTTCCATTTAGAGCAGAGAAGTGGGTGAGAGGAAAGAAAACTTAAACCAAAGATGTGCTGTACAAGGTGGTCTGGTTATTTCTTGTTCAGCATGGACAGAGACAGAGCTGAGCCTGTTCTGTTTCTTTGTACTTTAACTCTCGGTGCCTGCTATTAGGGAAATAGGTAGCAGGTGTTCAGGCTTGTGACCGGGGCCCTGGACTGTCAGCCACAGCAGATAGAAGAAGTGGCATCTCAAGTTGAACTCAGTGAGAAGTACACTGCCTTGGAGCTGCCCCTGGTCCACCACAGTTATTGATTGGTTGAGAAACCACAGATTTTTGTCACTGTAATGTTGGCCTCTTTTGTCAGTGTTTCTTTGATCTATTTATTACCTAGAATATTGGCTAAATGTTATATCCTATATTGTCATTTCTTACTGAAGCCCCATTAAAGACAAATGGAATGTAGGATTAAATCTGAAATAAATAAACAAATGAATCACTGAATTGCTTTGAGAAATCTGCAATGTAATGTCAGACTCACTTTGAGCAAAGACCAGTAACAAACCGTGTTGGGTCACTGAAGAATAGAGACTAGTACTGCCAGGAGAGGGGGATGTCTGCCTTGGGGAGGAAACAGAAACCACAGAGAGATACAGACAAAAGTCTTTCTGTCTGAGCTGGATGTGTCCTACCTTGACCTGATGGATAAATACAACCAGGAGGAGGCAGAGACATACAATGGGAGGATTAGAGCCATATCTATCTTCTTGTACTACCTGCAGTACTGTACATTGCTGGATCCCTTTTAAATGAATGATGACAAAAATGCTCAGTATCAGAAGTTGTTTAGTTGTGTCATAAGCACATGAAGCAAACTCAGCACTACACAGCAACTGGCAGGATTTAATTTGAAGGCAAGTTAAAATCCCAGCAGTCCCATGTTCCATGTTTAATATTTATTTAAATGTCATTTTAAAGTAAGTGTGATAGCGTAATACAATGGCTGTGGAAAACTGCCATCTTGGTGAAAATTGTTTTCATCTTTGTGTTGCTCTTTATGTTTTTACTCTATGACTTAGCATGAAACGTGCAGGACTGATTGGCACAAGGCAGGACCTCAGCACAAATAAAAGGACTGCCTCAGCCTACTTGTTTATGACACGAATAGGTGAACAAACAGTCAAGTACAGATAAAGACGGTGTACATTTTCTGTAGATTAAGTTATGTCTGGTACCGCAATAATCCAGATAACAAAACTGATGTGCCACCGTCTAATTAAAATATTTTCAAGTAATATATATATATTTGTGACACAAGCCGTGCAGTTGCAATTACACAATGTAATACACTGGGTAGAAAACATCTGGTGAAAGCATTTAGATTGCGTTGGGCAAATTGAGATTCCAAAGTTGATAAAAGAAATGGTTTGCTCCCTCAGTCTAATTGTAACAAAAATATTTGTTGTTTGTTATACTAGATTATCCAACGCTGTTGCTAAGCTACACCCACAGATACCATATGAAAACAGAATCAATGTGGGACAGTCTCCAGGAATTAAGGAATGATAGGAAAATTTTGAAATGGGTCCAAAGTTATTGAAAACATAATTATTAGATGGGTTATTTTTTTTTTTTAGAAGAAGCTGAACACATGCTGTCTTAAAGTACTCATGGACACAACCTGAGGATGGAGAGGTGTAGAGAGCATGCTGGGACCTATAAAATACTGAAACTTGTAAGAGCAATTTCATTGGTATATCAGTGGGGATGGAAGACTGTCAAGTGTGAACTGGTGCCCATTAGTTCTTTATGGGAGATCAGCTGAAACTGACTGAGAGTATCAAGATGGAAAAAAGATGCACTGCTAAAGGAAGAGAGGCAGGAAATCTTAACTCTGATGTTTTTCTAAGAAGGTAAAAAACAGAGGCACCAGGGGGAAGTCCTTTACTATGTAATCAGCAGTACTAAACAGAAATCTGAGATTGTGTTGGTTGGTTGAGATGAATTTCTGACAAATAATTTGGTCTTGCATTTTTAATTTTTTAATTATAGGATAAGTCTATACCAGATGTTTAGCGCTTTTCCATTTCCACTAGCTCTTCTAGTGTCCCTTTTTAGGCAGACTCCTTATATGGACACATTACTTGGACTAAAATTGGGCAATAGCAGAAGAACAGCTAATATATGTGTGTGGAGGGACAAACTGAGCCAAAATATGACTACAATTACCAAAGAGAGAGGAAAAGCTTTGAGCAAAACAAATACACTGGTGATGGGAGAGAAAGCTTCCAGAGTCAGAGAATATATTCAGTCCAAGAGTAAAAACTAGATCAAAGGCATGTCCTTCGGCCATGGTTATGGGTTGGGCCAGAGACATGCAGTTTTATGCAGTTTTCATTTAGCATATTTCATAACAACTGCATAAAGAGCTGGGTCCATACAACAGACCTTGAACATCAGCCCCTCAAAACTGCTAATTTCATTAAATGCTTAAATTAAATTCATTAAATTATTTTTTAAACAACAGCTAGCCTGTCTGGTCAACGCTTCTTGGGAGACCTGTTAAAATCTGGGGGACAGGCCAAAAACCTGGCTCTGCTCATTAGGAATCAACCACGTCTCAGTCCAAAATAGACAGTGTAGGTTTAGGCAATAAAATCATTGAGAATGAAATCCTTTTTGGGAATAGATCTAACGTTTACAGCAAACGTCGTACCAGCAGTCTGAGACACAGGAACAAGGAGAGCTTGTGCAGTGGACCAAAGGTGGCATTTCTAGGACAGGTTCTTTTTGCTGAGAATGAATAGCCTGGTGGGCTTGACACTAATTAAGACTGGAAAATGGCAGGAAAGTGAATTAACAATGGAGGTAAGGTTCAGAGCTGCAGCCACTTCCTACCTTAAATGGTTGTCAGGCAGCAAGGGTCTTACACGACTTAAGGATGAGTTTCTTGTCCATGTTTAAATATGTTCTGCTGCTTTGTTAGGATGCAGGTAATCCTGGGGAAAAAAGGGGGCCTGTTCAAAAAAGGCTGTGAAGATGTCTGCAAACACCAACAGTGGGCTTTAAGCCAGGTATGTACCTAGCAGATATTACAGGCTTATGATTTCTCCACTGAATAATTTGCATGAAATATTAAAACCACCCAAGTGGCTGACAGATGGCATCATATGCTAATTTGCATATGAATATATTACAATCCCTGTTCCAAGTGGAGGGAGAGCAGCTACGCTATGTATGGGAAGTGTCGTGCTCATCAGACCTCTTTGGATTAGACAAGCAAGCAGTGATAATCAGCATTCGCTGTACCAATTTGTTGACAAATAGTTTGGGAGTCAATGCATTAACATCGTTCCCAGTGGACAGAAAAAGTTGTTGCATTTGTTGCCATTCGCTTTTGAGAGATGAAATTGCCAGGTGGGTCTGTAATGTCACTGAATCTAGCGACAAAGTTGCGAAGTTGGCCAACAGTACCAATATGCACAGTGGCACTTCACAGCATGACTCAACAATTTATGGGAATGAATAGGAGTAAGGCTTTTGCCAAGGTCGTCCACCACCTGCAGTTGGTTAGAGGGTTAGAGTTCGGCGGTTTCCATGCATACATATTCCCACCCCCACTTCCTATTTGTACGATAACTGGACCTCTTTGGATCCAGTTATCCAGAGGTCCAGAGGAGTTTTTCTTTCAGGGTGAATATGTTGACTGATGAACATCTCTGGAGAGGCTTCATGCGTAACGGGCCTAAAGGCACGACCACCAGTGCCACTGCGATCAGCCTACGCTTCACAGCAATCTGCCAATCTCCCTGTTTTACTCTGAGTTGGTGTCTGAACTGTTTCCAATGGGCATTGCAGCCTAGTGGCTGTTACGCGCATCAACCCAGAGTTCATATCCAAGCCCAAGAAATAAGACTGCTCTATTTCCAGTTTATGAGAAGCTCTGCGGGTGATTGATGCTATCCTGGTATGAACATTGCCTAATTCCCTCAGGCTTGCTATTATTAAGCCATCATGGAGGTAAAATGTTTAGTGGATTGTGTGCTCCCTCAACGGAACTATAACCGCATCCAAGCAAACGGTGAATGCATGTGGGTTCAGACACAGACCAAACAGAAAAACACAAAACTTGTATGCTTTGCTCTGGAGGGCAAATCTGAGATATTTCCTGTGTCCCTCTTCTATACAGATGTGAGAGAAGTTATATGTCAGATCTTCAGTAGGGAAATAATCTGCTTGTGTTAGCGCCCTAGGAATCAAATGTAGAATTGGTCTCAGTCCCTTATTTTTCGGTACAAGGGCATATTTTTGGCATTGACCGGTTTTCTTGTCTGCCTCTGTTATGTACAGTGTGGCATCTTTCTCTGGAAGGGAAGTAATCTCCTGCTCTAGAATGGGGACTGCCTCCACAGAAATGGTTAATTGTGTTGCACCAGTGAACCCTGATGGGCCGTGAACCAACTGTAGGGTATAAGCTCTCCATAGCATACTCCTGGCCCACAAAGAGATGCCATATGTCTGCTTCCATACACTCAACTTGCTCGCCAAATCTGTCTCTTCCACCTGTCAGGGGGACAGATTTGTAGACTGGCTGTGAACAACAGGCTGAGCCATAGGTGGGACTTGCAGAATAACTGGGCTCTGTGTGCAAGCTCCCTGACTTACTGGCAAATGATGATGTATAATTGGGGCAATATTCTGTGCCATTTGGATAGACCGACAAGGTCCTGGCCTTATTTTCAGGGTTGAGCTCATATGACATCTTTTTATGGCCTTGTTGCTCAGCTAGCTGAGAGGACAGGGGGTGTGAAAGGGGGTCTTCGGTTGTGCCTCTGTGTGAGTGTGCTGGTGTATGAGGGAGCGATGGTAAACAGTCTGTAAAGGGGTTGTGCACCACACAGATTGCCTTCTATAGAGAATTTCTGGTCATTTGTGCCATCTTGCTTCTATTCAGATGGGCACTCTGCTGCTGACATGGGCAAAGCACGCTGTGAGGCTCTATAAATAAAGCAAAATGTGTTTAAAAAATATAGGTAAAATATATGTGTTTAATAATAAAGGTTTTTAAGGTGTTTAACCATTGAACAATATTAAATTCAACATTTCTGGTCTTCTACTGAAGCTGAAGCTCAATTTTCCTGTATTCCAACAAGTATGAGAACTTTGTCTTGTTTCTGTGGCATTCTTGATAAGACCATTAAAATCCACAGTGACTAACTATGGCTAACACAGGCCAGTCACATATTGTGGTGTTGCAGAATTTCATGTGTTACAGTGCAGAATGATCACAGCAGCTCTGATCTTTAACAAATTAGACAAAGAGTCTGGTAGCATTTTGTGACTCAGAATCACGTCACTTTTCATATGGTTGTGCAGTTGTCTTTAAAGATATGAAATAAAGACATGCCAATGACAGCACAAGTGTTGCACACTGCGTTGAAACTCAAAAGGGATGAGATCAAGCTACAGGATGAAAAGGGCTTTTTAAAAGCATGTTTTTTTTATATTACTAACAATGGAAACCCTTTCTGTTACATCTGTGCAGGTACTCCATATGTTATGTTTTGTGAGCATTATTATCTAAATCTACTCTTCTAGTGAGCTGGCAGTGAACATTCTCCCACACTGACGAGTAGTCATGTAATCATTCTAAATGTCTCCAAATTTTTTCCGGAAGTATGGCTAAAGGTGCAGCAGATATGCTGAACAACAAAGCAGAAAAGGCACCAGATGGTGTCTAGGATGGATATGCCTATGGGGGGGTGCACTAAATACAGTTTGCGAACCCGACCGCATATGCTTTTTTTTTTTTTTTTTATTCAGACAGTGTGAAACCAAAGATGGAGACAGATTAGGAGAGGCACAGAAGAAAATGCCCCAGTAGGATTCTGTTTTATGCCAGCGGGGCCACACATTGCCAAATTATTCTGTATTATTCAAATGAACTTGTTTTATGACTACATACTTCTCCAAAAAAAATCTCAGGTGTATAATTTGACCTTACAATTTTTCCTTCCTGGAGTTTATTGTGTGCTGCAAACCTCTGATAGATGGTGCAATCAAGCAGGAACAGTATAGACTCCTTTCCCCTTGATGTTTTTATGACACTAATAGCACATCATAGCCACTTCGACAGACCTCATAACTGACCCTGAATTCTCCATAATGACACACATCCTTACTGCTCTTTCTCCGCTTTTATGCGCCATTGTTGTTCCCCACAGACAAAGATAGGGGAAGGGACTATGGATCGGGCTCTGTCCGTCCATCATGCTCAATGTCTGAGCCTCTGCTAGCCTATTTTGGGACAAAGCATAATGGATTTTCACACTTGAATATAAACCTGATTGGCCCACCACAGCGTCACCAGCAGACCAACGGGGCCCTAAGGTACACAATTAATATCCCAGGCACTGTTGCTTCAAATTTGGTTAGTCTTCGGGGATTGATGCATTATGACGTTCATCCCACCATAGCACCAAAAAATCCCCAGGGTTCAAGTAGCAATGTCGCACATGAAAAATTTTTTTTTTTTAAATTAACAAACAAAAACATTTACACCAATACCGAATTTCATCAATCGCTGGGGACATCATGTTTACCGCTGACCAGTTTCCTCAGAGCCATTACTGAAAATTGTTTACCTTTCTGACTCCTTGACATTTTAACTCAAATGTATATCAGTTTAAACTTCCATTATCATTGCGATACTGTGGCTCAAATCTTTGTTACAAGATGTTCACCATAACACTTAAAATGGATGGGAAATTTGTAGAGCACTCAGAGTCATTCTGACTTTGATACTAAATGTGCCCATAAATCATTTCACTTGAGAAAACAGCACTTGCTTCAGCCATTAGTTGTGCATTAACAAGCTAACCACTCTTTTTCATTGTGCCATAAACATGAAAGCCACAGTTCTGGTCCAACACCATGGAAACCCATGAGGCTCAATCTAGTGCTGTAGTGCTTTTAGCAGCAGTGACTGGTGCTGTGCTGATACTGGGTGAACCATCAAAGACATTGTCTCTGCTATCCCCCACTTCGTTTTGAATTTCAATGTCACATGATGACTATGTAAGAACTGCAGGCTTGGTGATGAAGATGAGATATTTATTTACCATCCAGCAGTCAGCCTGCAGTATTTAAGAAAGAATAAATATTATCTGCAATTTAAAAACAAATTACATTTCCCCGCACATGTATTTTTCCTGATACTGGATCCTCAGAATTTATGATAAATTACAAATAACATCCACAAACCTACAGTACACAGTTTGCATTTTCTCTCAATCAGAAATCCATCTGAAAAAAGTAAAAACAACAGCATGTGGTCTTTATTTTCCACCTGGTCAGGCGACTGTAAATTTGTGTATTTTGATTATTTTTATAGGTCATTGTTGAGCATCTGCATGGCTAAGCTTGAAAGACAGTTAATCAGGGACACAGTCCAGCAGTTCCTTGCTGTTTCCCTGTTTTTTTTCGCCATAAGAGAAACTACAGCAGATGCTGATCCACTTGGTTATTTCGTATTTGTTGGTTCTGCAAGTCCTGTGGAAGTTACTCCTACACTGTCTGAGCTGTCAGGTGTGAGGCTCCAACATCCAATTTGTAGTCCGTTGCTCTAAACTTAAATAGATTATAGTTTTCTCAAACAAAGGTGATCTCAGTCATTAATAATAACAATAATCATACTAATCATTTGAATTGTTCACATGACCATAAGAATTGGACATGACGTCATTATGTAATATGTTCAGATAGAAAATGTAGACTGGCTGCAGGTTATATTTACAATTTATTGTGTAATTGGAAAAGGGCAGAACCTGCAAAATGTTTCTGTTAAAATACAGAAAAAAAGATTTATAATAATTGTATAATTGACAACTACATATTGATCCAAATCTATATGTAGACTGTTATCGTACGTAATTATTGGTTTTCACTCATAATTTAAAGTTCTGTCGTACTATTGGAATATTGACTGTGCAATCCATTGTATTAATTTTTCAGTCCAATTAAGCTCTAGTCATGGAAACCGGAGTTTATTCTCCCTATCTGAAAGGACAAATCTAATACACCTACTTAAAGACAAGATGTCTCTCTCCAAGTGCTCGGCACCTGAAGGATATCAAGAGTTTTGAGTTCAAGGGGTTTCGAGTATCTATGAAAAATGAACACAGTTCTGATTCATACCCAAGTACACAGCTATGCTGCTATGAAAAGAGCTGATGAATTATGTATACAAGCAGTGGAACCATTTAGGAGAAGGTTCCTTATTTTGATTTCAACATCAGAGGGAGCACATTTTACAGTCCTTTGCCTGAGTTTGTTTCCCAGATTTCAGTATACTGTACATGTGTTGAAATTCTTGCCTTCCAAATGGACTTTGGTGTTTGTGAAAGACATATCTCCACACTAAGACACTTATAAGCTGGTATTTAGTTCAGTTTAATTTTGAAATACAACAAATTGTCAACATTTGAGCACATTGTAGCTGTATTTATCGAACTAAACTTGGCTCAATTTGCCCTCCGGTGGTTAAAATGAGCAGCCAGTGCTAAATTGGAGATGCAGTTGTGTATGAAGACAGCTACCTAGATGTGTTTTTTGGTAAAAATATGTTATGACCACTGGTCTAAAAGTAGACTTGAGACAACAAGCTACTGTGCACGATAAGAAATTAAAAGAGCTGTCAGAGACAAGCAGACACTTATGCAGAGGATATAGGAAAAAAAAAAACTTTCATACACAATGCCGCTCCATGACCTTGAAAGCAGTATTAAAACAAAAGTTTTGACTGTGAAGCACTGGTTTCATCCAGTAAGGTCCAACTTAATGTTGTCCATGTTGCTGAGGTCTAGAAAATTGTCACGAACAAGAAATGGCACACTTACCAGTCACCGCTTGCTCTTCCAACATCCTACACAGGCCTGCACACTCCTCCCACATGGGTGACAAGGACCAAATATTTCTTTCCCAAATCCACCATTAATATATGAAAGTATCCCTGTAAGACAATAACAATGGTGCAAACTAATAATAACCCCAACCCCAACAATCTACTACTACAACTACTACTGATACTACTACTACTACCACTATTAATTAGTAATAGTAGTAGTAGTAGTAGTCGTAGTAGTAGTAATAATAATAATAATAATAATAATAATAAAAAGAAAAAAGGAAACTGAACCTCCTTATTCAGGTAAGTTTTTTCCTTACAACTGTAACACATAGTAACACTGGAAAAAACACTGGAAAAACATCAACAGTTGCCATGGCAACTGCTCATCAGCCTCCTAACTCCTCCACCCCAAGTTGAAGATTCATACTCCGAGACCTGCCTCAGGACTGGTGTTGAGCTGGAGAGTGCCATCACTTAATGTTTGTTCAGTGCACTATTTGTGTGTAGTGGTGCACACGAAGGAGATGTGATATGGTGGGCTGGATCAAATTGGCCTTAAATCCTCCATTCTGTAGCCTACCAAAGAAGTACAAGCAGCTATAATAAGCAATGCTAGAGAATACTGAAAACACACTCTCAAAAAAAGATTATGATATTTGTGTGGATACAGCTAATGGCTTGCTGTGTAGATATGAAAAGTAAGGTGATTTATGCCTGTAACCTGTGTGGTCACTACTTCACTCACTTCCCTCAGCATCTCCTGCACCTTCTCAGCCATTAGCCATTAACCTGAGTCTCTTAGTTTTAGCCTTTACTCGGCTGCCACCCTAATGTTTACTTCTTCTTCCCTGTCCTTTGTATGTGTGTTTATATGTCTGAATGTGAATGCGCTGCCTATCTGCCTCCCAGGTGTGACACCCCCACCCCCACCATCATTACCCGTCTCCTCCACCTCCGTCCCCCCTCCATCCTTCTCATCCTAGCTCTTGCTGTGGCTGGTGATCATCCCTGTGTTCTTCTGTCGAGGCTGCTGTTTCTTCCATCCCCTTGATTTGTTTGCTTGTCCGCTATAGTGTTTTTCTTTACAAAATTCACATCGTATATCCTGTACATATCAATTTTCAGCAAACATAATTTCTATGTAACCTTTCTAATTTGTGCTTTGATTTGGTCTAATTTGCTTATTTAATCTTTTTTTCTTGCCTGCTGTGAGGGTTTAAATCAGGGGCTGTTATCCTTTTTTGTTTGTTGTAAATCTGTGGGCCTGTAAAGCCCTTTGAGACTGTAAACAGTGATTTGGGGCTCTAAATAAACTTGAAATTCACCATCAGTCACCAAGTAACAAGGTATACTTTCAGTGCAGCACCTCAGATGCGTGACCCCATGGAGTCAACTATAACTATTATGATTAATTCAGAGCAATTACAGTCAATAGCAGCCACTCAGGAATAACTTATTTCATGTAGAGCCTATCTTATTATTTTATACATACTCTATACATTTTCTACATAGATTTTCTGAGTCATCTACATTTGACCTTGTGTCTCACAGGATGTTGGGATAGGGGGCTACCTCAATTCTGCAATAGCAATTGAGGGTGAAGTGCCTTGTATAAACCACTTGTTCATGAATAGTTGCTGTGTGAGAGGAGAGCACCGCTAACTTTCCCCGCATGTCGATGAATTTGAATTTACTAACTTCCAAGCAGCTTTTCTCATTTTTAAGTCACTGCTGCCATAATAATGGTGAGGAAGCAAATGTGGCATGACTGCAGTGTAATTATTATAGGGATTACAGTGGAGTGGAGTATAATTGTGGGGGCTTTTGTCATTTCCATCTATAAATCCTTTGTTTAGTCGCTTAGGTCAGGACCGCAGGTGAAACAACACAGGCACACTACGCTAGATGTCATTTACCCCAAGAACTTTCTCCACTTCCTCCTCGGGGTTACTCAAATGTTCCTGGAACAGTTGGACATGTAGACCCACCTGTCTGCCCTTTCCAAAAAGACACCCTTACCACCTCACCTGGCTTGGCTATATGTGGAGCCGCAGGTTGACCTCAAGGTCCCCCCAGATTGCTGAGCTCCTCACCCTGTCATGGAGAGTGTCATGGGGTAAACCTCATTTAAGTCTCTTGTATCTATGATCTCCTTCTTTTGGACACTGCCCAGGCCTCGTGACCATAGGTGGAATGCAACAGAAGATTTACTTTGTGGCTTAGCTTCCTTTTCACTATCACGATCCACCACACTGGCCACATTACTGCAGCTGCTGCCCCTAATGTGATCATTCTCCCAAACCATTTTACCCTCTTTGGAATAACAACCTAAGACATCCAACACCCCTCTACATGTGTCAGTTGCTGACTGAATGGGGCAGACTTTTTTTGTGGGAGAGAACCATGGTTTCAGACTTGAAGATGCTGATCCTCATCCTGGTCGCATGACACTCAGCTTCAAACCATTCCCACGCACATTAAAGATCACAGTCTGATGATGCCATAAGGACGACACCATCTGCAATCGGCAGAAGTGCTCCCTTCTTGGCTCTTTCAAACTACTTCAAAGGCCTCTGCCAAGCAAATGGGGTCGTACCCTCCAGATCTTCCAGAATTGGATCTCAAAGGGCGTGTCTGACAAATTTAGGAGTTCCTCAAAGTGTTTCTTTCACCTTCTGACAATGTTCAGAGTTTAGATCAGTGTCTCTCTGAGCTTGGTGAGAGCAGACATGTCCTGCTTCCCCTCCTGAGTTGCCAAATGGTTTTCCAGAACTTTTTTTGAGGCTGCCTCCAAAATCCTTTTCCATGGCCTCTCTGAACCTCTCCCACACTGGGTTTTCGCTTATGCAACTACAATAGCTGCAGCCTTTTTGGCTTGCCAGTAGCTGCAGGGGCTTCAGTTTTAGACATAATGTACTATGATGTGGTTGAATGATTGATCAGACCACCACAGTTAGATCATAAACGCTCTACTAAAATCCTGAGGACACAAGGCTAAACGGACTACATTTACTTTCAGATACATTTAAAGTATATTCCTTATCCTAACCTGAAAATAGATTTCCATAATATAACATTGCAGTTTGCTCAGTGCTGGAGTGCATAGGGTAGTCACAAGCTCTCTCTGGATTATGGGGATCTGTATAGGATACTGTGTGGGCGAGAGGCTTTACTTTGCTGTATCCCGCCAGTGACAGTACTAAACCATCAAGCAAATGTGAACTTTTAGGAGGAAAATAACTATTGACAGTCTTTGGGAAGTGCTTTAATTAAATTTGATATTGATTTTCTCTCTGCTGAGTTGATAGCACAAACAATCTTCAGCACACCCACATTCAGCGCTCAGTCATAAAAGATTGATCTAAGTGATCATATTTTAGCAAACATCCTCTAAAATACAGTGCCAGGAAATCATTACTTAAACAGTATTATTACAATGGGGACTTAAAAACCTCCTGTAATGGTAGGAATTCTTCATATTCTTCAATTCTTCAAGATTAAACAGATGGTGTTTTAATTAACCATCTGTTCTATCTTGTTTTTTACCTTGGCGTGTTTATAACATCTCTTGAACATTGAAAAATGCATCCCTTAGATATTGAAGAGGGTTATTATATGGCATTATAATAATGAGCTACTCTGGACCCCTCTCTGTATTTTCCTTTCCCTCTTTCCCTTCTCGCTTCCTCCTGCCTTTCATTTATTGGACACATACACATGCTTTTCCATCTATGGTGTCTTTTAACCAGCCAAATGATCTTGCCATAGTTCACCTTTTCATATTTGTTTCTCACAGCAAAATTTCTGTAATCAGAAGGCCTGATTCCTACGACCAGTGAGACAGCTAGTGATGATCAGTGGTCAGTCTGCACATTTGGCTGTGATGTGCTGTTTTAATTACAATCAAAGTAGATTGTGCTGCTGTCATTTTGACACTGCAACCATGGCAACCCAAATTTGATGCTGCAATATCCCAGGAGAGTTCCAATTCAAACTCAAATTAGAGGATATCAGCCTCAAGCCGTAGACCAATTACTACTGTTTACTCTGGCCTGTCACAGCCAGATGAGGGGACTTGTCCTGTGACCACTGCCTCTGTGTGTTTATGGATTTTTGTGATCATATTTTTTTATTAATAGTACAAAATGAGAAAGTGAGATATATGATTTTGCATCTAGATATGTTGTTATCGCTCCCCTTTCTTAAACTTACCCCCACAGACTACCTGTCTCCATAGAACCACAGTGAATTACAAAAAAACTCCATACCAGAAACACGGGTAATGATCCTGCAGTTGCTATGGAGACCTTTCTAATTGCAAAAGTCAAACCATCAGACCCAAGACATTGGAACAACAGCATGATCACATTAAGATCCCTATTTTACTTCCACTATTGAATGTTGATCTGATGTCATAAAACTGCAGTGGCATAATTGACAAGATAATTACCACCGCTATCACATCTCTACATCACATCCTCTTTGGGTTAATGTTATCTCATCATCAGTATCAGTGAACTGGCACGTAATCCTGTTGCATATTTACAGAAAAACTTGTAGCTCGCCATACAGAGACTGTCTGCCCCTGTTTAAAATAAATACAAATGTGTTAATAACTAAAAATCAACAGTTACTGTAAATGTCATGAAATTAGATATGGCAATATGTCTTGCAATATGTTACAGAGACAGTAGCCTAGCAACAACACGTCAGAAGTCCTTATTAGATCTTTTGCAGAACACAGTGAATTGAGAATGTATGCTATGCTTACAAATATATAAAACCACACTGCATTTTTTTTAATAAATTGGTCAGGTAAATCAATTAATGCAAATCTGTAAAACATGTCTCTTGGGAAGGGCTGCAGCGTCGAGGGTATCTGTTGCTCTTCAAAGCATTGTGTACCAACAGGAAGTGTTTGAGTTTTCTTTGATCTCTGAAGCAGGTTTGAAGATGGTTATTGTCTGGCAACACCTTAATGAGCTTTCATTTACCCAGGCCTCAGTCTGTCATCTGTCTCTCTTTCCCTCCTGTCTCCCTTCACTCTCCTTTTCAATCTCTCCCTGTCTCTCTTCTCTTCCTTCTCTGTATTTATTAGACGTTATATATGCTGTACATGTAAGTGCTTTACCATGTAACAGGATGGAAAGTGCTGCTGGATGTTTTGTTATCCTAATCAGCTCTTTGATTTCAAGGAGCCACATTATGGTTCCTCGTGTTAATGAGGCATGGGCTGTGTAATTCAGAAAGGAAATATGCGTGGTGCGGTTGAAGTCACCTTGACATCATATCATTTTCAATGGGATGGGGCAGGGATTGTAAACGATAACGTCACACATGGGACCTATTTGAGGTTGCAATATTCAGTCTACATGACAATAGGCACATTTCTATTCCTGGTGTGATGCTCAGTAAATAACAGTTTTTTTATAATATTTGGATGTCATGAGTGGGACATTAAGCTGGACTTTGGTTGTGGAAAGATTTTATTACATGCACCTGCAGAGCTGGTCATAGCATAGACATATATAAACGCACACCAGAAGCTTTCAGCAGCCTCAAACAGTCAATAATCACTTTAAAAGACGCACACTGCAAATTGAAGGTTACTGTACAATACACACCCATATACATGAAAAATACATCTTATCACAGTTACAGCTGCACTAATCATTGCAATTACAGCACTAAAATATTACTGTATGACATATATTTCTCATTTCAGAGAGCAAAATGCTACACAATTGGTCCCGATATGGCAATCCGGTCATGAAACATCATAACATAAATACACGTGTTCATGCAGGAGGTTAAATGCAACACAGCCTGAGTGGAAAAATATACCTGAGTAAAACAATACTGCAATGGAATGAAAACAAGAAAAAGCAAAATATCGAAACATGCTTAGAAAGAATGAAAGAAGGAATATTTGAGAAAAAATAATTGACTATTATTCAAATTGTTACAAGGCAAGGAGCATACAATAACAGAGTGTAATAAAGAAATTACAAGAGAAACACATCAACATATTCTGCAGACTTAAACCATGGTTAGGCACTTGCGGTAGATGAGTTGTGAGAGTGATAGCAGTGGCAGAGGCCATCTCTTATTCACAGAGCAGGGCTGTCGATCTCTGCCCTCAGGTCTGGTACTTGCTCTGAATTGAAAACCACCAATGATGCTTGATCAGACACTCTGTTATGAAATAGATACCCAGAAAAGTGAAAAAATACATATCAGTAAATAACATGCGAGCAGGATATGCATTCATGGATACCCATCCAAACCACAATTAGTAAACCAAATCTTAACATATTTATATTTTGTTTAGCCTTTTGCATATTTTACTGTCTGCTGAAATGGCAAGAATTCATAACAGAGTAATGATGCTAACAGGAAATAAGAAAGACTGGTAGCATTGCTAACAAGTTAGCTGTATCCAACAAGTACCCAGATGGTGTTTTCATGTAACAGCGTTTTTTTGTTTGCTTTTTCACAATACAATTAATTCAGAAATCACTGTGAATATCTAAAAACAGTATATGCAGAACATAAATATTGGAACGGTTTTCTCTTACAATTGTTTTGCAGCTTCCTCTCCATAACCAGACATCAATATGATGAAAATAATAGATTTTCTCACATGTTAATAGTCAGTATTCCAGCATGCTAGCCTTTGAACACTGACATTCTTTTCAATGAAACTCAAATCTCTGGCATATAACTCTGATCAGATCCCAGGGATCTAGCTACAGTATACGGCACCGATGAGGTAATCACTTGCACATGGTGCCTTTGAAGAGTCTGTGATATGTTTGGAGGAGTATCACACAGAAAGAGGAAAAGACCAGTTACACAATGCTCACAACTGCAACAACAAAATCAGACTCCAGAAGGCATACTGTAGAACAAAGAATAGTGGAACCTCAGTTAGCATAGCATAATACGGGTTTAAGTACTTTCAAGGGTTTGTGTCATCAGTCTCAGACACTGTTTGGGTTGTAACAGAGCATGTTGAGCTGCAGGTTCTCATCCCAGTGTCTGAGGATGATAAAGAGCTGGTTGGCAGCAGCTTTGATGGAGGCTAAATCCCGGCCTTCTGGTATGTTCTGAGCGCTCAACCACATGCTGGCTTTGGCAGCGACCAGCTCCCACTCTATGAAGTAGCTGGCCGAGCTGTGCTCCAGCCAGGCCAGGGCCACAGCTGTGGCCCACACCATGCTCTCTGGGTCGAGCATCTTCCTTATTACGCCACCAGGGGACACTGTGGCCGGTGGTGTTTCCAGGCTCTCCGACTCAGAACCCCGCCCGCTGTCCATTGGGGAGATGGGGGAAAGAGCGGGTTCAGCAGTGGTGGAGCAGGATGGGCTGATCAAAGAGGATGACCAGGTCTCAGTCCGGGGACTCCGGGCCGGATAAGAAAAGGTGTGGCTGCTGACTCCTTGCTCAGCAGGTTGCTGCTGCTGCAATGTTTCTGGGTCACACGGTGACCTGCGCCCGTCGCTGGTGCTCTCGGTGCGGCGGCTGCCTGTGTGGGACAGGTGGCCCAGGCTGGTCCGGTGGCTGGTGAAGGGGGAGGTCCACTTCAGCTTGTCCATGGGCACATTGATGGCTTCACACAGCGCTATGTCCAGAGGAAATGCCCCGCAAGCCAACTGCAACAACACCTGTGGAAAAGGAAAACGTTAATAGTTGGAGTGGAGTGTTCACTATTGTAAAAGATGCACTCTGCAAGCGAACTGAGGACCCTTGAGACTCAACTGACAAAAAACATGGAATAATAACATAATTTGATAGTTAAGTCTACGTGGTTCTCATCTTTCGACCATCTCATTGATAGATTATGTGTTTATTCCACGTTTGTCAGTTGAGTCTAAAGGGTCCTCACTTCAGTCAACCCTCTGCAATTTTACAAAGCACCTTAAAAAAGCATGATGCATTTTCCCTGATGATCCTTAGATTCAAGTCCACTTCCAAGAAACCATAACTTAACCATTAAGTGAAAGAAAAGAAAAGTGATATATCATTGAAAACATAACCAAAAAAAATAAACACCACACATTTAAGCATAGATCAACCAAGTGCCATGCAAGTTCACTTTGGCACTCTCTATACATTATTTGGATCTATAGACCTGGTACCCACCAGTGGAATGTAGTCTTTGTTCTCGTTGTCACTCTCTCCCATTGAATCACCAGACTTGCTGTGTGATCGACACATGAATCCTTTGGCAGCCCGAGTCAGGAGACGAGTCCTGCTGAGGGCCAGTCTGACAGGAGGGAGAGAGAGAGATGTAAGCCACAGTGCATATCACATACACATACACATACACACACACACACACACACACACACACTCTGCTCATAGCTTTTATCTGCTGCTGCTGCTCTCAGGATGAGGACATTCCTTTCCATAATCCTTTTATGGATTCATGAAATAAACGCACCTGCCAGTCACTGTCAAGAATAGTAACCATTTCTTGTGATTATTCTGGTTCATCTGAAGATTAGCAGAGAAACCCTTCAAGGGCAAATGTTTCAGATGTATGATTCCTTTTTTCAGAGGAGGACATTGATCTGACATTGTGGATTAGACCAGCAGTGGCCTTCCACATGACTTTGAGATAACGTTCTCTTGAAAAGGCACGATCAGTCCACGCAAACGGATAGATAAGAGAGTATAAAAAAATAATCTCTGTGTTGTATGGCAACAGTCAAACAGATTTGAAATTTCCATAATTGCCGATCACCAAGGTATGAATCACCGAACTCTCTGAAGTGCTTGTGTTTGCTCAATTAGCATATGCAGTGTTAGTGCAGCTTGCAAACACGGAGCATTCAAGGTGCCAGACAGTCTACAAAACAGCACTACTCTGTGGCATCACCCACCTGGCAGAAAAAAGGCTCTCCACAGATTTCTGTGATTGGTCCGAGGTCACAGACGAACTCCTTTGAGAGGCTGAAAGAGAGAGAGAGAGAGAAAGAGAGAGAGAGAGAGAGAGAGAGAGAGACGCAGCTGTGATATGCCACTTCACTTTATTTTATAGTACTTTGGTCCTCGATATGACTTTCACATGGTTAAAAGGTAAAAGACACCAACCGAGATCTAACAGAGACAGAGGAGACGAACATCTCTACCTAGTCTTTTCTGTGTGTGTGTGTGTGTTCGTGTGTGTGTGTGTTCGATATGTGCTAGAAAATCTCTCTCCAAGGCTTGTCAGTGCAGACCATAATGTCGCGTTGAACTCTCTCACCACTAACATGCTGGACTGAAACATCAATAAACTGATATTTCACATGTTCCCCAGAAAATGACTGGAGACTGCCTGACAGTTTATATCAAGGGCCTTGATGGAGACAAATTGACAAGATTCAGCAAATTCACGGACTGGCTGAGATACTGAACTTACCCTCTGTGAAGCTGCATCTCTCCCAGCCTGTAGAGGAGGGGGTGCTGCATGGAGACCCTCCGTCCTCGCCACCTGAGACATTAATTGAAAAGATTTCTGAATCTAACTAGAAATAAAGTGTCCATTAAGTCTTATATTAGTGCTGCCAAACGTATGAGCTGTTAATACTTGAATTGAAACATGGGTCTGGTGAATATAAACAAGATTTTTGCCAGGACTGATATGATCCAGCAGGGTCTGTGCTCACTGTGCATTTCTGTATAAACTGGCAGTGCCGCACCGATGCTTGGAGAACATGAAACGCCAGTCGAGGCTCAATCCTGCTGTTGCTATGCCACTACTGGCCGTTTTTAAATGCTGTGCCCTTTTTCTGAAGTTGAAGTATTTTTAACTTTCACCACCGCGGCGTGCAGCTCTCACTGCTGGTGAGCACATGAAATACTGCATTTCAAACAAATAACACATGAAAATAAAAATATCAACATAAGTTTTCTGTCATAAGCGAACCATTTTCTCCCCACTGCATGATATTTCTTATTCACTCTGCTCTCTCCAAAAATCCCTACTATGTCTTTCTTCAGCTCTCTTACTGTCGCTTTGCTCTCAATTAATTTATTTCACACAGGGTTAACAAGTGTCAACTAATCATCTAATATTATCTAATAATATCTAATATTTAATAATATTAATACCTAATTCTACAGTTTAGCCATATGTCCTAGTCCTGTCATTTATTTTTTCTTTAATTGAGTGTTTAACTGCCAAAGCATGTTTGTACTTTTTGTCTCTTCTTTTGCACCAATGCAACATTGTATCCAAGACAAATTTCCCCAATAATGTGGACAGTACAATATATTGCATTGCATCTTACTGTATAATGAAAATACTAACAGAAGCCACAGCTGTAAATACAGATCCCATGTGTACACACACACACACACACACACACACACACACAGCCTCAGTCTTACTGTTGGGCAGCAGGACGTCTTCAGCGTCCTCTGACATGCAGCCAGACTGAGAGCGGCCCAGTCCGATGGAGTAACCTTTGGTCTTCCTGCTCCCTGAGTGAGAGCCGGAGTGTGAGCCTCTCTTCAGACCGTCACCTGAAACATTGATAGCTTTACACACGGCACATTAAAGCCATTTTCACCTTGGATAGTTGGTCTGTGGTACATTATTCTAATAACTATGTGAATATGCAACAAGCTGGTACGCCATTCACGGCTTATGTATATGATATTTGATCAGTTTGAAACACTATGTGGGCACAAATAAGTCTCTAGCTTAAGCTATAAGCTATAAACAAGACAGTCTTGGCTGAAATCCTGAGGCTGCTCCATTGACAGTGAATGGAAGAAGGATTTTATGGACATAATGGCTCACCCAGGGTGAACAGAATAAAACACTGAGTACATTTTCTCACTCATAGCAAGTAGCACTACAATGAAATTAAGCTGATTAGAATAGAAAACACACAAAAAATCTCTTTAAAAAATCTATATAATAGATATGACAATGCAGATTAGACTTTCTACTTTCTCATTATGGAAGAGAGACTAACTAAAATCATAGGAATTAGGTTTCTATTTTGACTCCAAGTATTGGAGACCTATTGCAAATCCCTTTTGAAAAAGCCCAAAGTATATATAAATAATCTTAATTCCCACACATGCAATCCATATGTCTTACCAGGATTCATATATTCAATAGATGTCTGCAAATATTCATTAGTGTCCAGATCAATTGGAACAAAGGCTGTGTATTTGCTCAGTATATTGCAGGCCTTGCTGGTGTGAATGGCATATAGTTGGTACCTCCGGCCAGAACCTGTGAATTATAAAGTTTTGCATATTAATGAGAGATAATAATAAGATGATGGAATGTTGACACTGTCCAGTCTGTGATTCAAGATTTTTGAGGAAAATGGGTCAAATCCTCAAATTTTCCACTGAAATGCACTACAAACTCACCGTGCTCAATCTCACACTCCTTGTCCGCCATGTGCTCAAAGTCCTGTATGATGGAGCGTCCAGCCAGGTGGTGGAAGGTCTCGTTCCACAGCTCCTCGTGAACCTTTTCCTCCCTCTCCCGTCCGTTCAGGTAAGGTTCGATATCAAAGACCACCTCCCACTTCACAGGTTTCCCACACAGCAGTCCAGACACCACAGCCTTGCAGTCCCCTCTCCCTCGGCTGGCAGCGCCCAACTCTAAGGCGTGGCTGTCTTGTGGGGTTTCTGCCTCGCACAACTGGTGCCCATAACCATCTGAAACATGTCAGCAGCATTTCATTCCTGGATGTGCTTTTTATCACTCAGTGAGTGTGTTTTTTAGGCTTTCCAGTGCTATGGTACTTGAGCCCAAGGCTTAGCTTTGTGAATCAGTTTCAACAACGTGTGACTCAGCTTGGGTTCAGATGCCACTTTTGCTTGTTACTTGTAACGGATCACTTGTAACAGGATTTGCGACATGCATTGAACTTTATACTGCGGTGTGTTAAGTTTAATTTGTCACTTGCCAAATGCCTGAGGCTCTCTGTGCACACCCTGCTCTAATAGCCCACAATAAAACTGTTTGCTAATAAGCAGCCCCTTTGGTTTTATTCATCACCTGGCTAATTTGCCCTTTTATCCCTAAATATAGACAAAACATTTCCTGTCCTCTCTAAAAGCCAGCGCTCTCCTCTACCATTTGCCATGACATGTCAGCAACTGCGGAAGCACTGAGGCTGGCAGTATAAGCACAACCTGTCTAAAATGAAATTCGGGAATAGCTCTAGTTTGACCCAGCAACTTGACACAGACGAAAATTAAATAAATAAGTATATATATAAATAAAATTCATTGTAATTTGATCTCAGCTTGGATTCAAGGGTTTGGAATGTTCCTGCAACCATGATTTTATCTTTATTTAATCTGAGATTTGATGGTATAATGTTAGAGAGTCTAGTCATAATGCATCTGACAAATCATAAATGCATGCATCAGCCCAGTTTTCAAGACCTCTCATGCCATATGTAGGGCAGGTAATGAATTGAGTAATGTAGTAATGTTTCCTATAGAAATGGATGTAGGTGAATAGTGACACTCCTTGCTGTGGTTTAACCTGTATCTCCGATGCTGCCGACAGATGGGCTGTCAGTGGAGGATCTAGATCCATCATCCCCAGCGGTGCCGCGAGCTGCAGTCTGCATGCTGCCACCGGGCAGAGGGCTGGCCTGAGGCTGGGGATGGAAATGAAGCTCGGAGTCGGCCTCCTGCTGCAGCAGCCCCTCCTGCTGAGGGAGAGGCCTGTGACAGCTGGCATGATGCCCTCTGGAAGATGTGGCACACAGGCTCGCCAGCTGTGGCTGAAAACAACAGAAAATAGAATTGATTTTTCAGTCAAAATATCCTGGTGGAGAATGATTGGCACTGACTTTTGACTGCATGCTCACTAAGAACATTTGAATATGTTTTAATCCTTGCAAGTTACATCTGCTGATTGCAATTCTGGTCTATTTAACCATGCTGGCTTCATCTCTCTTAAGTCTTAAGTTCAATTTAAGAATGTGCAGACTATACACTACTTTATTAACAAACTTCATCACTCATACTCAAAGATAATTCCTTGCCTTTTTTGAATAGTCGAACATCATGCAAAAATCTTTCTTGGTAAGATGGATAATGTGTGGTTTTGTGCAATACTTATGCCTCCTTAGAATAATTACAGAAAAATTCAGATTAATTAAATAGCTGCAGAATTCACAGCGTTTTAATGATTATCTGTCCAATCTTCTTAGTCATTATAGAAAGTGGATCTTCATATGCAATAGAGGAATTATAATTCATGTGGAGGAGTTTTGTTTGATTATGCAGAAGGCGCCTCCCTCAGCAACATTCCAACTTAATTATCAGTCATAAATTTTGCCCCTCATTACAGAAGAGAGCACATTCCTCCTTTGTATTCTTGATTACACTTCAGCCCAGACAAGGGTCGGATGGCTTTTTCTCAACCTTTTATTTGTCACCACACTCCCTACATAAATCTTGCCTTTCCATATAAGAACAACATCAAATTTGTAAAATAGGGTGTAAAATATGGTTTTCCTAAGTATTTGTGTATATGTGTGTGGGTATATATGCAATATAAACTCAGTGCAACACTGGTTTAATTCTTTGCAAGAAAGCTCACTTTGTGTGTAGCGGCTTGGGATATGTGCAACTAAATTGGCTTTGCGTCACTGGGACAAAAACAGAAATAACTGCTGGCCCAACATTTCAATGAATTAGACCAGTGTGGTTCCCCCGAGCAGCAATCCCATGAATTTTGTTACTCCACGTCTGGAGCCACACCTGGAATTCGTTCTTCCACTGTGCCCCATAGTCAGGGCTTGTCTGGCCGATCAGCTCCTGGACTTTAGCCCTCCGCAGGGGATTCTTCCCCACCACAGAGCTGGGATCACTGGGGGTGTAGACCTTCTTCCCCGGGTTGTAGTCCGCTATCTGGTTGGTGCTGTATGCACGCCTCCTGGGTGAGGTCTTACTGTCAATCCCTGAAGTTATGTTCAAAGACATGAAGACATTCTGAACACAAATAACCACATAAAGCCTGCAAATGCCTGATTGTGTAATCTTTTATAATCTGTGGCATTTTCCTATAAATTTTTGTTTATTTTGCTGCTCTCCACTGATGATTGATGTAACACAATAATGATTCAGCCTATACAAAGTTCATGAAAGCTTTTACATTTGTGGCTCTAAACTCCTATTGTTAGGTTGGTCTTTTCTAGAGAAAAGTCTGCATGGTGCACAGGTAGTGATGCGTTTTGCTTTGGTGGAAGCAGAAATAGTGGTTTGTTTGGAATAAATAGAAGAAGAATTGGTGAAAAGAAGAATAGTGCCCCGCTCACAGGGGACACATTTACAGATTATCTCTTCAAGAAGGTGATACAACAACAAAATTGTGAAATCTAAACTTTTCAAAGCTTTTCAAATCAGTATTTCCTTCGTTTACGTCACATGCAGCTTCTTACCCACGGGGTCTTGCTCTGCAGTGACCGGGCCGCTCTCTGACATGGAGTCCAAGTAGGAGTCATACAGAGGGCCAGAGGGTGGCTCTCTGTGGGAGCCCTGGCCATCAAAGCTCATCTTCACCAGGTCCTCCTCTTGAGAGTGGTAGAACACTGAGCTGGCTGACTCATTGGAGCGCATCATGCTGTATCGCCTCCTCTTATCCTGTTGAGATCGTGAGTGGGTGATGCATCCAAGTCAAGGGCATCAACACACTCCTTACACAAGGCCTGATAAAAAGCTAATTTGCACTTGATTTCAGTGGTCCTATCCATCTCATTTTCAAACACCTTTCAGAGGTGACAGGTAGTCTCAAGTGATATATTTTAACATGGTTTTGATTTATAAAAAAAAAAAAAAGAATCACAGAGCACAGGAGGATATTAATAATAAGATACTAGCACAGAATTTCATCATTTGCACAGCTATCTGTATCACAGGTGAGGTGTCTGGCACTTACCGACTTTGGGTTGGAGTGGTAGCGGGTGGTGTCACAAACCACGCTGTAGCCAATCAGACGGTCCCCGGGAAACAAGAAAGTGCTGCCCACAGGGGAGAGCAGCACTTCCTTGGTCTCAGGGAAGAGCCATTCGATGGCAATGTCACTGAGTACCGGGCACATGGTTTTTTTCAGGGACTTTATCATCTGTGCAGTTAAAAAAAAAAAAAAGCAAATTGAAATCCTCCAGACAGAGTAAACTGGTCTTTATCTGTCTCCGATATTAAAATACGGCTAGACCATTGTGAGCACTTGCTATGGCAAGGGCAATTTTTAATGAATGTTTTCTTTGATGGAATAATTTACTAATTGGTAAAAGTGGCAGGCACTCGACACTTTGCAACCACTGCGTAATGGCCCCCCCCAGTGACCTTCAGAATAGCTGGCTGTCACAGAGAGGGGCACACATGTCACTAGAAATAAGTACCTTGGGTTGCAGCCTCTCTCCTTCAGCCAAGAACTCTGCTGTTCCTTTGGAAACAGTCGCCAGTCCCTGAACGAGCCTCCTGCAAGCATTCTGTCCAATGCCGAACGTGTAACATCTGCACAAACACAGGAAACACTGCAGCTCTAATGACAGATCTACAGATTGGCGAGCCTAATAAGATGCATCTTCTAGTTCTGTATGCTTATTCAGAAGTTAAAGACATGCTCTACTGGTGCATGGCAAAATATTGCACAAACCAAACAAATCACAAAGTATAACCTCCTAAATAATCTAAATTGTGAAGCAAAGCTGTGGAAAACATCGACAGAGCCAAACAGCCAAATTATCTTTCATGCTGGAAAGTTAAAGGCATGCCTGCAGCCTCTCAAAGTTCTCCTGGGAGGTTTTCTGCTGCTGTGTTTTCATCATGGTTAAAGCCTAAAGTCTGTCAATTCCATCCCTCACAAACAAATGAGATAGCTATCCCATGCCAGCAGTTATGGCCCTTTGCACGTTTGATGGGGGCAAAAAAAGGGGGCGATTAAAAAAGAAAACGTGACCTTTTGCAGAGCTACAAATCTGACATGGATTTCTGGAACAGAGATTCATTGTTAGCTGCTCTGACTGGGTGCTGATTTGTAAGCATAGTGTGATAATGACCCAGGATGTGTGGATGAATTGGCCAAGCTCAGTGTTGCTAATGCAATCATCTGAGGGCAGTCATCCATTAAAAGCAGGAAGACAAAAGTCAATTATTTCCAGTATGACTCGGGAGAGGTGCTCACAGTGTGAGATTATAGATGCAAGTGGCAAAATGAAATAAAATGATTTCCCTCTATACTGCAGCTCTGTTGTGCCGCTGGTGTTGACTCTCAGTAGACAGCTGATGTTGGCGTCCTGCAGGGAGCCTCCCCATTTCCTCACTGTAGTTTTATTTATTTATTTATTTATTTTAAAAAGCTGTTTTATCATTGTCAGTTAAAATGCGGCCCCTCTGACAGACTGTTTACACTGACATATACTGAACTATACTGACAGAGCAGGTCCATTTTCCCAGGTTTCATTTTGAAAGGATTAAAGCTCAATAAGCAGGTGTTGCATATAAGCCCCTGACAATCCCCTAGATTTGATTACATGTTATCAATGTGTTGTGTGTGTTCCATTTGCATAATGAGTATAAACAAAGTGTGAATCTATTATTAAGAGCCATTTGCGTTAATAGAGCATATCCAATCTTGCGTGCTTGCGTCGCTGCCGCTGCTGCAGTGGCTTCCGATAATGCTGTTATGTTCAATCCGCTCTTAACTCTAAAAAGCTGAGCAGCTACCTCAGACACCCATCCATATCAATTTGGAGTGCGTATTGCAGTGCCTGCAGGTATGATTCACACTCAAATGGGTTATTTTGTAATGGCGTTGGAGCCCACAATGAAAAACAAAAATTGCCTGAGTGTCAAAGAGCCACAATAATGACAATCTCAGAAGTCATTTGTCAATAAGGACTCCCCCCATTCACCTGAGCACAGGTATTCCAAGACTCAAGATAGTCCCATATCCAGGCGGAGTGGGTTAATGGTAATACTTGCCTGATGTACCGTGCATGGCTGCGCACCAGCTCGATAACTTTGCCCGTGTTGCTGACAGCCCCGTCGGTGAGCAGGAAGAGCAGGCGGGGATGACCGCTGTACACCGGCTGCCTCAGGATCCAATTGAGAGGTGCCAGGATGTTGGTTCCCCCCATGTCAGCTCTGATTTTCCTGATATACTCACAAGCCAGAGCCAGGGCTTCCTGGACCGTGGAGGACAGGAGGAGAGATTCAGGTTTGTCAGCACTGTTTTTCATTCTGGGAAGCAGTTAAAAGCCACATAAAACTGGCAGCATTTGGTTAATTTTATCTCCCAAAATCATACAAAGCTGGTATAGGCTATGCTTGTTTGGTGCACAAAATTATCCTCCTACACTGAAAGAGCTCATTTCTCTATGTCCAGATAACATTGAGGCAAACAAGAGCCTCCACCAGAGACACAGCTGTGTAATGCAAAGCAGGTGAATTAGGCCAATCAGCTTCCTCGATTAGAGACACAAACACTTATATTTAACTCCCAGCAGTGTCAGAAAAGGCTAATGCTCACCTGTTTTAAATCATAACTCGTAAATCAAATCCATCAGCGAATCCATTAACCACTTTATGAAGTCAAGCATAGCACTCTTGTATATTACTTGTATTGATTATTGAATTTTTGGGAATCCACATGAAAAATCAGTAGAAAAATATAGGTTTCCATTGGGTTAGTATATTAAGGAGAGATGCAGAGATCAACAGAGATGAGTTTTTAAGGGTTATAATCAAAGCCGGGAAAGGGTTTTTAACATAGAAATGAATAAATAAAATATACCTCCTCATAGTTCTGGCTGGTTGTGAACAGTGTTTTGAATGTGGAGCCAAAGCCTATGATGTTGAAAAGGCAGCCGGGCACAAGGCTCTTCAGAATCACCACCATGGCATCCTGGGAGGGAGATCAAAACGCATACAGATGCCAAGACCAGGGTAGTGCAAAAAAAAAAAAAAAAAAAAGACAAATGTCTTTGAAATTATTCATTAACAGGTGAGACCCTTCTTCTGCTCATTAGCTACCACGGCTCATGTTGACCTTTGTGATGGCACATCTTCCCCCCGCAGTGGAACCATTTAAACTCATGTCAGGTTCACCTGGTAGCATGGTCCTCTACACAGCTGTCAAACCCTGCACACGAAATTCAAGCATGCCATTTTCAAGTAAAGTGGTGAACAGGCGCTGTTTTAGCATTTCATCTCCAGTGTAAGGGCTATGAAGCGGCACAATATAATACCAGCACAGCTATTACTTGATCCATTTATATCGCAGAGAAGCAATTTATAGAAGAGTATCATTTTTATGTTCGTTTAGGTGAACAGCCCCTGAGACCACGCCGAGACAAGTTATGACAAAATGTCTGTGCGGTAGGGTGACAAAGATACAAAAAATAATAAAATTTTTTAAAAAAAATGCTTTTTAGTACTTCCACTGATATATAACCCTCTCCAGTTTTTAGACACATGAGGTTGTTGAGGTATTCTGCAGTATTTCCTGAAAGATCATGGAGGTGAGGAGTCATTACATCATCCAGCTCACACTGGGGCTTAAGCTCGGGCTCGATAGTGTCAGACACACCCAATCAAAATCCGAGCATGAGTCACAAATTAACGTTAAGCAGTGCGTCACAAGCTAGAGTTAATGCACAAGCATCCAGCCAGGCAGTCCAATCAGCTACAGACACATTAAAAATTCAGCCCAGGAGAATTAAGGCCCTCCTCTAAAGATTTGTGTGTGTGTGTGTGTGTGTGTGTGTGCAGCTCAAATAAAGTCTGAGAAAGGCCTGCTTTCCAATAATTAGCAACTGTCAGACCTTTAGTGAATAGCAAGCAATCTGACCAATCAATACACTGGTCTACAGGTAGCTCACTCCACCACAATGCTGGCTAACCGCATCTATAATCTCCAGAGATTGAAGAAGCAGTGAGGTTTTTATTTTTATTGACATTTTTTATTTGATACATGAGCTTATTTTTTTAAAATTTATTTATTTATTTATTTATTACTTCCCTGCATAAGCTAAATAAAGAAATATATATGCCGCACTGAGAGGGGTCTTAAAAGTGTACCTTCACACGATTGATGTTAACCCCGCTCATGCTGCCGCTGCGGTCGATGAGGAAGACGAACTCGCCATGCACCTTCCTCAAGTCTGAGCTGATCGACTTCAGATCAGGACAGAAGTTCAACATGACCACGGGGTTGTGGAGGATGTCCTTATGGAGGCGCTTGTGAATGATATCTACCTGTGTGTAGGGGGGGGCAAAGAAAAAGAGAGAAATCAGCAGTCAGATAGTGAAAAAAAAATGAAATATGGGTAATCAGTCAGTGTGACGTAACCGGACTTTCTACAAATTTATGCAACACTCAAATAAGGTAACAGGTTGAGCATCCAAAAGAGACTTAACTGAGAAAGAAAGACAAGATCGACTGCACATAAGCCGGAAATTCCAGAAATAATGTGGTGAGCCTTTGGAGGGTTTCCATAGAAACCCCTTTTCATCACACGGTTTTATGGCGAAGTGCTTTCTCTCGTTCTCCTGTTGAGGTCTCCTGGTCTAATTGTCGCGGATGTAGTGAATGAGGGACAAGCTGCACCGGCACACTCTCTTTTTTTTCTCATAAGTGTATAAATTGCACTGGACATGCTGTTGCCAAATAATGCTGATCTGATTTAACCTTCATTCAGTACAAATTGACAAGGAGATGTAAATTCCCAGTAATAGTGTGCCATGACAAAGCTTCGATTTTTCAGACAGCAACCAAAAAGAAGAATTTAGTCTTCAAAATAAACACAGTAATGATAATCTTTCATGCCACGGCTCCCTCACTTATCGCGACACGCAGCGCCGGCGTCACACTCACTTTCCTCTCGTTGCTGGAGTCCTTCTTGGTGGCCTTGATGAAATCGCTGCGGCCGTGAAGATGCTCGTCGTACTCCTCCTGTGTCATGTCGCCGTCCTCGATGAGCACATGTGGCAGATGAGGCTCTAAAGTGAGGACACCACCACACATGACATTGACATTCCATCAACGCGGCATTGTGCGCCAGCGGCACTTACCCTGACAATAAAGCAAATGGACAATGCCTGATATTGACCATACGCAGCGGCACGGGAAATCTGCAGGGGCAAAATGATCTCTGTTTTGACCTAAAAATGAGCAACGGTAGTGATTGTGTCCGCGGGTGTATGTTAAGAAGGAAAACAAACTGACCAGAAAAATGACATTGGATCAATAAAGAAAACCTGGGGATCAAGTTTGGACTCTGAACGAGTCTTTGGTTTCTTTCCATAATGGTAATGTCCTTTGTAATCCTTTAATCATCTTAACAACACAAAAATCTGTATTTTTGGATTGTGTTGCCCTCTCCCCCCCCTCCCGAGTCTATTTTGCATCACATAGTATCCTGAGGTAAACTCGCCTCCAGCAGGCACTCCATTTTTCTGCTTCTCCCCCTCTCCCTCCCTCCGCCTGAGTTGCCTTGATGCAATGGAGACCACAGCACCACACTGAGCTGAATTGAATTGCATGGCACTGGCCTCGGGTCTGTTTGTGGACAAAGCCATCTTAAGAGCCCTATTGGATAAGCAGGGCCGGGGCTCATTCCTGCCTCTGGGAGACAACTAGCCCACACACAGGTCACAACAGCAATGAGGGAGAGGGCAGGGGGAAGAAGAAATACCTGATATTGCACTCCCACACAATGGAGTCTGGCTCTGCGGGCATGTCATACATTAATAGTAGGTGGACAGCTTCTTACCGAGGAGATGCACACACACACACACACACACACAAAATGAGGCGGTGATTCACCTTGCCAATGATCTGATTAACAATATGCTTCTAAAAAATGTTTGAATAGACGCCATGGACCGCTGGCTGATGGTTTGACAGAGCCGAGGTAAACACTGTTTGAAAATATTGTACCTCAGACAGGAGGGAAGACTAATTGGGGCGACACGCTGTGAGTGACTGTTGAGCCTGTGTACCTACCGCTGGGATAGATGAGGATTTCGACAGGACAGTCATAAGTGTACTTGTCAGCCAGAGTGATGACTACACTGGTGGCAGAGCGGGCCAGAGGGTCTGCATCAGCACGGATGGCATGAGAGGGACTTTCTACGCCTACACAAGGAAACCAATAAAGCAGATAAAACAACCAGTGGCTATGTATCCAGTCGTAACAGTAATAAAAACCTGTGGGTCCCCAGTTCACCATGTCTGCAGGCGGCCCCTTGAATCGTGGTAAGTAATACATTATGCATTATTGCCATCAAGTGCTGTTGGACATGTAATTACAGGTTGTGCAGACATGAAACCAGCCTTAAAACAGTAATCATAGGTGTAAAAAATTCTACAGTTCTGATGTTCAGAGTGTCTTACAGTGAGTGATGTTCAAAATCAAGTCATCTAGCAATGCAGCACTGATTCATCATCTTGTAACCAAATCAAAACAAAATACGACTGAGGCACAAATTGCTCTTTGCTGCTTGATTTCATAAATACAAGAGCCATTCGAATAAGTGCAATTGTAGGTTTTTCTTTACTTTTTTTTTTTTTGTAATTTCCGACCAGTCACTCTTGAATGGATGACACATCGCAATTACAACCTCTGAATGCAGAAGTAAGAGCTAAGGCAGAGCGCTGGAAAGCAACATATGATTACAAGACAACTCAAGTGATCATACAGTACAACGCTCTCTAACCTGCCAACAGGTAGGGAGCCCGGATCTCCAGCTGGAAGTTGAACTCGTAGTCCATGGAGTTGATGGCCTCCTCCTCCAGCAGGGAGGACAAACACAGCTGAGAGGAGTTGGGATTTTGATCGTGATTACTTGGGGCACTGGTGTGCCTGTCCCTCCTAGAAGTGGCAGACCATCCAGCAATCAGAAAGCAAAGTAAAAACAAATTATTCCTGAATATCTGGTTTGAATGTAAACCGTATGAAAGCACCATGGCTAAATCTAAGTTCAGGGCTGGGACTGAGATTGGTGTGCTGGATATTTGCAACATCTCGCTGACTATATATTTTTTTGTTCTTACGCTCTGGAGAAGTTGGGGGACAGGCCCTGCTCCTCGTTGATGGTCCTCTGTACCCGGGGTGTGCACACGGGTGGGGACGAGACCCTGATGCCCCCACTGGGGAGGGTGGAGAGCTCCGAGGAGGTGCTGACCAAGATGTTGACTGTCTCCATAGAGGGGATGATCCCAAGGTTAACCACTAACACGGTCCTCTCCAAATCCTCATCCATCACTATTTGCCCTGAAACACCAGACTTGATGAGCAAACTCAGGGTTCATAACCTAATATGACCATAACAAACTGTTTTTAAACTCTCCACTGCAAAAGTATTTTACCACTGCGTTGTGAAAGTCAGTCTATATTTCAAAATACTACGATTTTACTAAA
>OMLF01016480.1:40318-56140 GCA_900302615.1 Holocentrus rufus | reverse complement strand
TACACATTTTTTTTTTTTTAGTTTTCTTTCATTCCAGTCCAAACTGTCCAAAAAAATGTGAGGAAAAAAAGAAATATGTACCCCACTTACTAACCCTAGTAAGTGGGGTAGTCATTGGCTTCAGAGGGGTAATAAAATGAAGGGATGAAATTCAGTTCCACTCATAAACAGTGTCATTTTGACTTGTGCTGTTGGATGTTCCAGCCTTTTATAAACTGGAGACGTGTGAATTGTACTATTTGGCCCCCATGATGCAATAAATCTAATTCAAACTGAATTTTGGGTCACCTGATGTAATGCCAGCCAAAAAAGTTAGCAGTCATCATTGATGCTGACCTAACCTTGTGCAGTCCGCTTTTATTCAGTTAAGAGCCATCTCTTGAATCAAGCTCTTTTTATCATGCCGCAATCTTGAGAAAGTCAATCGCGTCTTCTTTTCCTCCTGCCCAGCCAACAGAAACTCTCATTATTGCCGCCTGAATCAAAAGTCTCTGCGATTCCGGTTGCCAAAGAGTGCAGCAGCTTGGATGTAATATTGGATGTCAAATTATTTCAGCTGTGGTATCACTTACCTGGTTAACAATTAGCTTCAGAGTTGGCCCTCAGTTATAATGCTGATATCCTAACCTCTTATGAGCCACTGCACAACTTCAGTTTCTGTGCCTTGTCTTGATTGTGGAATATTTATTCGAATTTGTTTTATGAAGGTGCTGCACAATCATCAGTCCTTGGCTTATAAAAAGCAAAATAACAAAGCAAACTGACGCTCCTCTGTGCTCTATAGAAGGCACGACATCACTTCAGTTCTGTGTTCATAATTGTCTCCATTATGTGCTGCTCTTGATAATGATGTGCGAGCTTCTCACACATCTATGTAAGACAAGGCTCATTCTTACCGCTGCCACTCTGGAGGCCCCCATTAGATGCATTGCAGCAATCAAGGTAACAGTCATCAATCTTGGCCTTGTCCTTGATTTGCAGGGTTATTATTTGATTGGATATCATAGCTTCAAAGCCCACAACAGTGGAGTTCTCATCCAGTGGGTAAATGAAGACTCCTGAGGAAAAAAACAGAAGCTTTAACCAGAAGCAGGCAAGCAGTGCAGACACATATTCACTCAGTGCTTTAAACCATTACTGGAATGCCAGAGGGGGGGCTTTAATAGTGTGCTTCAGAGCATGGGGCAATTTTAATTGGGATTTAAGAGGATGGCATCCTGTTTTAGCACAAATTTTGAAATGCATGCCATTTGCAACGCATAGATTTTAAAAATGCATTGAGGGGAAGCAAATCATTTTCTCACTGCCACACACCTTGATGATTTTGAACAAAATGCCCACTGCTGGGATGCAATTACACTTTGTGCCTTAAACCTCTCAGTATTTTCCAAAGATCCCAAGAGAATGCCCGCGACCTTTAACAGCAAAGCTTTTATTGTGTTGCGTAATTGCCGAATCAATTTCCTGCTGTGTACTCACCCTCAATTGCATGGTCCTCAATGTTTTCATAAGTCATGGAAGCTGTCATTGCCAGAGTGTAACCCCTGACACAGGAAGTGATGTCGGAGACGCTGAGGGGCAGAGCATTCCGCCTTTCCTTGTTAATGAGTCCGGGCATGGTGCTGGTTTTAGGGTTCTGGTTCATTGCCGCATGTCAAAAGATGTTTAAAGAATAAACTCATCAGATAGTGATATGTCACAATGTAAATTAGGAAACTGCCCTCTGATCTGATCCGCTTTTCCCTTTCCTGTTCTTTGCATTGTTACCAAGCAATAATATCAAAGACAAACAGGACCACATTAATGCCTCTGGACCTATATGCTCTCCGGCTCTCTGTTCAATGCATTCAAGTTTTATGACCAGTCTAATCTCAGGAATATTCTCCAGACATCCCACCAACCAAAACAGCCATAGAATGGGTAATTTGGGATCTACCTGCATCTAATCTAGATCTGTGGGGAAGAAGCAACAGTAATACCACAAATGTATTGCACAAACCATGTGACAGAGCAGCAAAAATCAGTCGTTCAAATCCAATATACTGTGCCGTGCAAGGTAAAATGAAATATTCAGGGAAATTAACAATACACTGGTAGAAGGCGGTATTGTTGATTATGTAACATGTACAATAAAATTAGCAAGTGCTTCTGGGCTGTATTTCTATGTAAATGTCATCTCATACAGCAGCAATCTTTGTTATGTGCTGTCAAGGGTCTGCCTCTGCTGCAAGACCAGAGCCCCAACAGGAAGTGTTATGACGAAAGCCATTTCCATAGAGACAGCTCTGCTTGCTCGCCTGCAGATTGACCAGTAATCTCTCCAAAGTGTGCCATTCCTTGTGATACGGTGAGTGACTGAGACCAAAAGAGCCTGAATCGGCGCTCCCCTGCCTTTAGAGACCACCAAACCCTAAATCATGGGGGAAATTCAAATGGGCCTGACTGCCTCCCCAGCCGAGATGAGGCAACTCGCAGACTCATGCTGCATAAAAATTCTTCGAGGATCCATTATTTATTGACAAATGAGATCAGTCTCTCTAAGAGTCAGACTGGGATTATGGGCTCCAGATGGTTATTTATGGAGAAGAAAAGGTCATACAGGCACAATTTAACACATCACTTTGCTATCTGTGTCGACAGTGCCATCATGTGTCCGGTGAACCACACAGCAGCATGCATCCCCTAGACCCTCCACGGAGACAATCTCTTGCGGGCAAATAACAGAAAGATTTAATTTAGGTAATCGCTTTCAACAGAGAAACTAAAGCGCAGCTGGACTGGAAAATTTTTCCATTGTTGTCCATGATAAGAAGATGCTGCAACACTCAACGCGAAATGACCTGATGCAGACATCAATCATCAATAAATAATAACCAATCAATGCGAAACGGAAACATTCTGTGATGAGGTGAAAAGTGACAAGAATAAAAATTCTGTATAAAATGAAATATGAACTTAGCATTATACATCTACCTGATTCTTGTAAACAGTTGGCAGGTTTAGACTGTTTCTTTTTTTTCAAGGCAGCCTTTGGCTACGCGTCTTCAGCTTGTAGTAATGAGTGTTAAAAGTGTCAGTCCCTGGGTGCTTCACTCCTGGCTGCTTTAGTTACATGAATCACTCTGAGTCCTTCGGGGGGGCTAAGAGACCACCAAAGCATCAACTCTCAACGTTTTCTGTCAGCATTGTCATACTCCTTTGCACTCATTACTGTCAAAACAGAGAGCAGATGCAGTGCAACCACCTGTTGAAACAGCATGCCTCTATATTCACTGTATGTATCAAGACACATCACTGGTGCTTCTATTATAATGCAAAACATTTTATACCCCCCAAAATGACAATGATATTATGATATAAGAGGCATAAAATGCATGGACAAAGAGACGCTGCAGCACAATAAATGCATCTGATTTCATTATAGTATCAGCCCCAGTTTCTTACCTTTCATTTGTGTCAACTGGGTATGTGGTGAGGATCTCTCTCTCTGTCAGAAGTCCACTTATCATGAAAGATATCCTCCTGCTCTCCTACCTCTCCTGTCTCCCTTGCAGCTCTCTCCTTGTGGCGTAGAGGGAATAGGACTGCTGCCACAGGTGGCAGAAACTATTGATGCAATGGCCCCGGCGTTAATGAGGGGATATAACACAAAGAGGACGCTGGGTAGGAACCGCTGCAGCTATTCAATCAAGCACAGCAACATGTGGTTCAAAAAACTATGTTTTATTCTCTCCTCCTCCTCCTCCTCCTTCTTGTGGCTGGTGGAGTTGGAGGGCTTTGCCGAGAGAGAGAGAGGGAGAGAGAGAGAGAGGGAGAGAGAGAGGGAGAGGGGCTGAGACAGAGAGGGTCCAGTGCTACAGATAAACATCACCCTTCCCCTTCCCTCTGCATTCATAGCATCAGCACCACCCACTCTCTTCCAGCCCTCCCCTGAAATCAATGACGAGAGCGACCATTCACGTATCCTTTTTGAAACCTAGGGGATCAGAGTAAATGAAATGCAACACCGAATGAAAGAAAAAAAAAAGGGTGGGAAGAAGGGGTGGGCGTTAGGTGACAGGGAACACTACACATCTCCCTCATAGCACCCTTAACTTGCTCTCTCTCTCTCTCTCTCTCTCTCTCTCTCTCTGTATTTGGTGTGATTGGAAAGCTCTTAATGTTTTAATACCAATGTGGGTGTTTTGGCGCGCTCTGTGTTTTGTGATCACTCAGTCTGATCCATCTGTTTTCTTGGGAGGTTACCATGACAATCAATGTTTGTCTTTAAGGTAATTGGGTAGATGTGAAAATGGGTACAGTTTTTTTATGTGTGTGGGTGGATGTATTGGTTTGGCTGAAACTCGGTATCCGCTTCACAATTGAATTAACCTGCTGCCAATAAAACTCAGCATGTACAACCCCCCTTTTTCTCTCTCTCTCACTCCCTATCTCTCAGCCTCTCAAATGTGGTCACGCGCCATCACACAGGCACATACACACACACACACACACACACACACACACACTTCGCTCACTCGCTCACAATAACCAGACAATATGAGGATTAAAGGGAAATTCCACACACATTTAAAATTTATGTAACTCGTATGGTGGAGGACAGCCATTCTGTATTTATGAACATAAACAGCTCTCTCCCAAAGCCAGAAACTGAAGAGCTGGAGACCTCAACCTGTGCAATCAAGATTTAAAATCTGGAGGTGCTCAAATAAATTAGAAAAATGGGTAAGGTGACTGTGAGCACAGGTGGGGTGGGTATGGATGTATATTCTGTTCTATTACAGCTGAGGCCAACACAAATATAGTTTAATTGGGTATAGAAATGCCAGAATTAAGAGGGTTTACCGAATTTATCTCACATTTATTGCCTATAAAGCAGCTCCACATTGCTTCTCAAGAGCTTACGATAAGATCATGGATCCACATTTTTTTTTTCTGGTTTACTTTCAAAAATATTACTGGCATTAATGTTTGCAAATTGGGATTAGACTGCCCTTGATCACATGAGTGAATTCTTAAAGTGAGTGATATATTTGCTTTAAACAGTGTGCAGGTGTGTGTGTGTGTGTGTGTGTGTGTGTGTGTTGATGGGCTGATGATTCAAATACAATGAGAGAAAACACATTTTATCAGACATGTAGCATAATGAGCTGCTCATGGAGTGAACAGTTTAAATTATTTTAAGTTATCAACACGTACAAATCTATAATGTCATGTCATGTGAAAACTAACAAATCTGCCAATAAGACTGTTAAGATATGACAAAATTATCGCAGTTAAAATCAATATTACAAAGCCGAATATATTAAATTCAAAATTAAAATAATACAGTATGTTATAAACATTACCCTACACTAACATTAATCACTGTTAACTTACAATTTTAGAAATGAGTTAAAAATATGGAATGAAGGAAAAGAAAATCTGTTAAATAAATATTAACAATTGCCTGATAAAAGACGTTCTCCTGCAGCTGTGTCAGTCAGTTCTGCTAGCGTGCCCAATGGATCCATCGAGACAGGGTGGGAACACCATGCTGCCTTGAAGTGCCCCTCATTAGCTTGTATTTTCGAGTTCCAAAGATGTAAATACAACTTGGGTGCGTTATGGTGTATTCTGTCACTTATAAGAAAACGGACATTGTTTCAAAATATGATTTTTGGCAAGTGTTTGCTACCACTTGGTTGCTGCTTGCTACTTTGTTCTGGAGGGGGGCAATAAAGGGGTGGGTCGCATTAGCATGTATTATTTATTTTAACGAATTTTATGAGGAACAAAACTATAGACAACTAAATTTTAGACTTAAAATAGAAATACACAAAATAGTAGTTAATTACATGGAATGTAACAATTAGACTCAACAGTTAGTATAACAATTAGATAAGTGTTGACATGGTGTCAACACTATTTTCCCTTATGATGCGCCTCCTAAACATTTGGGAATTATAGTTATTCTTGGTTGGACGTATAGTTGTCAGTTGATAAACCATATGTTGTATTTACCCCCCTTACTAAAGGGTCCTAAACTGGCTCGTTTACGTTGGCTCCCAGCTCACCTTAAAATTCCGATATTCCCGATAGTATTGAAAGCAGCAGCAGTGGTGAGGTCGGGTCCACCTAGTTGCGGTTGCTGGTTGGTTGATGAAAACGGCACATCGTCACTTCACTTTCACGCACATCACGCTTACATCAAACTTCTGAAAAAGTGTTGTTAGAAAAGATAGACCAAAAAAATATACACCACTAACATTTCAAATGGCTTCTGACTCCTGGGCGAAGGCAGTCGATGTTCAAGAAGCTACTACAGTGCCTGTGCAGGTAAGTTTTAAAAGGTAACTGACAGCTCATGACATGCAAAAGTAGGATCAAACTCGGGCCAACTCGCGCATCGGACATTAGCTAAAAAATAGCCCCAGCTAGCCGAACCTGCTACCTAGCTGCTTTTCTGTAAATGCCCGCCACACAGTTTGCTAATTTATGTGCCCGGTGACCGCACACGTCGTTGCGTTATTTGCCGTATTAATAATGTAAAATAAATCTTTTCCTTCATCAGTTTGAATTCTCAAGAAGAAAAGACCGAATGGAGTGTTCACGTAACGTGAGGGGAGAAATAAACGGTAAATTAACCTTCCCCTCCTCTCTGAATTGCATTTTCAGTCAGTTTTCATTTTAGTGAGTGTTTGACGTTCTCCTGTGGTGGTCCTGTGTAGGGAACATTGTGCCAAAGAAGACTGAAAATGGAGGCAGGAGAGAGGAGGTGGACAAAGTGGACCCGGCTGAACAGTCGCTGTTGAATAAATTGATCCGCCACACTCTGGTGAAGAACAGAAACCAGGTGGAGGTTCTCCAGCGGGACCCCACCTCACCTCTGTACTCCGTGAAGACTTTTGAAGAGCTGAGGCTGTAAGTTCGCGAGGTTACGGCAGTGAAAACAACTTGGTGTGGGCTAGTGGCAGGCAGCTGTGTGCCATGGAGGGCAGAGAGTGCGCAGGTTTTCATTCCAACCAAAGAGCACAGCAGGTGATTTCACCGATGACAGCAGCACGTCCAGCCATGGCACATGGTTGTCAGTCCCTGCCTTAGGCCACTGGCTCTCAGCTACTTGTTGATACACAGTGGTACTTATATGGTTGGTTTTCTGGATCCTATTTGCTTTAATCCTTGCTTTTGCTTTGTTTTGATTTGGTGTTTGACAGGAAACCTCAGCTGCTTCAGGGCGTGTACAACATGGGCTTCAACAGACCATCCAGAATTCAGGAGAATGCTTTGCCCATGATGCTGGCAGAGCCGTGAGTGCCCATTTTTTACATGGCAGTATTCAAAGAATGGTTTTTCAGGGGGTTTTTTTGAGTGGGGAGTGCTTATTTAAGTCACATTTTATTACACTGAAGATCTAATTCAGTCCAGCTTTTGTCTGTCCAGATAATACATGTTTTTTTGTGTTTGTTTTATTTTTCACAATTATTATTTTTTATTTTAGAATTGGTGTTCCCTTCTGCTTAAATTGTTCCTGGTGCTGTCTGCAGTCAGCGATATTAGAGCTGTTTTTATATCTCCAGAAAAGCCCCTTTGTGGCAACTTAATTTTGTACCTTGTGAAAAACAGCTTCCACAGACTTAAGAATGAAAAAAAACTTAATTTGGTTTTGTCAGAGCTTCTGGGTACCATTATTTCATTGTGCCCCAGTTGGATTGGATTCATATCAGTGTGCACATTAGGTTCTGGTAATTGTTAGTCACCTGACACCCACAGGAGGAAATCGAAGTCTCTGCCAGAAAATAATTCCAAAAACCTGCCACCTTACAGTCTTTCTTTCATCCATGTCTTCTTATTTAGGGAATCAGTGTTAATTAGGGCAGCAGTGAATTTCAAGTTAAATTTGACACTGTTTGTATATTGAAATGACCAAAAACTAGTAAATGTTTTAAAAATGTAAGTACATAAAATAATAAATCATTGTAAAATCATAGGGGGATAAATAAACTCACACCGATATTCTAATTTTTCAGCGCCAGGAGGAACCTATAGCCACTTGATTATTTAAAAAAAATAAAACGTTTAACATGCATAACATCTGGTATTGTTCATGACTCGATCTTTCAGCAGTGCTCATATTTTCTCTGGTTCCAGACCTCAGAATCTGATTGCTCAGTCGCAGTCTGGCACAGGTAAAACAGCTGCTTTTTCACTCGCCATGCTCAGCCATGTGAACCCAGCCAACAAATGGACTCAGGTGAATTTAACCTGTAATTTGTTGAACCACTCCATGCCCACATTTCAGCTGCATGCCTTGCCATCTAGAGAGCAATGATTTCTTTCTTTTTCTCTTTCAGTGCCTTTGTATTTCACCCACATATGAGCTTGCCATGCAGATCGGCCAAGTCATTGAGCTAATGGGGAGATTTTATCCTGAAGTGAAACTGGCATATGCCATCCGGGGCAATAAAGGTAAGAATAGGGTGACGTAATCAATATAATAACTTATGCAGACCTGGGTTGTTTGTGGTAACAGATGTTGCTATATTAGTGTATGTCACTGATCACTTTGTATGTTCTGTTCAGTGGAGCGAGGCTCCAAGTTGCAGGAGCAGATTGTCATTGGGACACCAGGCACAGTCCTGGACTGGTGCACCAAGCTGAAACTCATCGACCCCAAGAAGATTACAGTGTTTGTGTTGGACGAGGCTGATGTCATGATAGCCACTCAGGGTCATCAGGACCAGAGCATTCGCATCCAAAGGCGGGCTCCCTTCAGAAAAACTCTTAAGGACACCTATTCCCACAATAACATTTGAACTCCACAACAGGCCTCCTCTTGTTTTCTTTATCAAATCAGCCAACAAGCTTCTCTTATCCTTTTAATGTTTTCTTTTTCTTTCTTTCTTTCTTTCTTCATTTTCTCTTGTTCTTATCGCAGACTGCTTCCAAAGGACTGCCAGATGCTGCTTTTCTCTGCAACCTTCGAGGACTCCGTGTGGAAGTTTGCAGAGAGGGTTGTTCCTGACCCAAATATCATCAGACTGAAGCGTGAAGAGGAGACACTGGACACCATCAAGCAATTCTATGTGGTGTGCAAGGAGAAGGAGGACAAGTTCACAGCACTGTGCAATCTATACGGGAGCCTTACTATTGCACAGGCCATGATCTTTTGCCATGTAAGTCAGCTGTTTGAACCCTTCTAGGTACCTGTTTCCAGTGGTCCTAAGAATTTGAAGTTTATTTTCCTTAGCTGAATGTTATCTTGTTGTTGAGGTTTGCCAAATTGACAGATAACACGGTTCCTTGTCTTCAGACTCGCAAGATGGCCGCCTGGCTGACTGGTCAGCTGACCAAAGAGGGCCACCAGGTGGCGCTGCTAAGCGGGGAAATGACTGTGGAGCAGCGAGCCGCTGTTATTGAGCGCTTCAGGTGTGGCAAGGAGAAGGTGCTCGTGACCACAAATGTGTGCTCCAGAGGTAAAAATTTTAAATTTATTTACATTACTTCATACAAAGAGGAGGGAAGAGGTGTAACTCAGGTCAAAATGAATTAGAGGCAACATCCTCAACAAGTTAGTTGCTGTCCATGGTGGACCTCATGTACAAAGCTGTTAGCTAGTCATACCGTGGACATCATTCTACCACTGTCCGTGAATTCAAGGCAATGTTATATACCTGTCGTGTTATTAGGAAGAGAAAATCCAAATACATCCCTTTCATAAGACAGTTTTGTTCCAAAGCATTTTCTAACTCCACATTTAAAACCTATAGGCCATATATTTGTTGGGAGGTGCATGTAAACATCTCAGTCACTTTGCTGATTTGTTGACTTTCAGGAATTGACGTAGAGCAAGTGTCAATTGTGGTCAACTTTGACCTTCCTACGGACAGAGAGGGGAACGCTGACAACGAGACATACCTTCACCGGATTGGCCGCACGGGGCGTTTCGGCAAAAAAGGATTTGCCGTCAACATGGTGGACAGCCCGCACAGCATGAACATCATCAACCAGATCGAGGATCACTTCAGTATGTGTCATTTACTTCAAAATTTAAATTGACACAATAATGGCAATTACTTGAATCCTGACTAATACGATTTTTTTCTTTTTCTCTCACAGACAGGAAAATCTTGAAACTTGACACTGATGATCTTGATGAGCTTGAGAGGCTGATAAACTGAATACTTTGCTTTATGCAGTTAGACGTGTTGCCTGACGCTTGAGTCTTTTCAAGGGTTTGATTGTTTACATAGGAGAGGTGCTCACTAATCCTGACTATGCAAAGCTTTATTTCAAGGCAGTAGTTTGTGCCAAAAAGTTTGCACTTGCATATTTAGATTTTATTTTAGTATGTTCTGTTTTATTTGATTGAGCTAACTGAAGTCACTTCAGCCTTAAAGATCTCAAGATCTGCCAGAGACTTGAAAGCGGTTGATCTAGCCACCAGCTGTTAAAACAGCATTTTACTTAAGGGTGGTGATCTTACTTCTAAGTAAACGTTTGCAGTGCTAATGTTTCTGATTTTCTGATATTAAGAGTGGAAGTGAATTATAATAATTCTCAAGCTTAACAGCATCACTGCAATATGAGAAAAGGGATGTATTCCACAAAGCAGGATTAGAAAGTTAGCCAGGTAAGTGTGGAAAAGATGATGTTGTATACTGGTGATGGTGATTTGAATTTGTGAAACAAAATTAGAATATTAGGTTTTTGGAATGTGTTTCAGTCATGCATGTTGATGATTACAAATCTTAAAATTTTTGAAGATATTTTGTAACACTTTAAAGTTATCTGGCTTATTTGCTAATCCTGCTTTGTGGAATACTCCCTTCGTCTCATAGATGCTTGTATAGCTTGATCAAGGCTGAGTTGAGATAAACTATCCTAAAGTGACTTGAAGCATTTAAAGGGCTAAAATGCCTCTTTCAGCCTATTGATAGTTGGCTTTGTTTGTTGTTTCCTGATAATTCAGTTTGTATTCTATGAAACTGTGATTCTAGAGCTGTTGCTGTGTTTTTGTTTGGGGGCAAAAAAAAAAACAAAAACAAAAAAAAACATCTGGAGTATGTAGAAGAAGAAAAACAGATGTATGTGTGAAATTAAAATGTGAGATTTACTTGCAGTTGTGAGGTTATTTTTGCATGGCATTTATAGCTTGTCAGTTGACAGGTGTTTGGCACCTTTATCGATTATTATTCATTCCACTGTGTTGGATGTAACTGAAAGAAGTAACTGGGTTTCCCAGAAGGAAGCTTTATTAAAGAGAACACTGCAAAGAAAATATATTTCCGTAGTGAATATATAATTATATGGAAATTTACTGAAAACTGTTTACAAAAGCTGATTAATTATAAGCAGCCTTTAACCCTCATATACTTTGTGCACCTTTCAGTGCTGCTGTTTGTAATGGTGTAATAAAAATTTGACCACTGAAGCTGTTGTTGGATTTGTTTGTGCTAAAAGACATTTGAAACAGATGAGGCATAGGTCCAGATTTCATTAAGTATGATGAGTATTACCTGAAATAAAGACAGCAATGTGCAAAAATTTAGTTCTTGATGAGAACATTCAGCTATTTGAAATAGTTTCCCTGCTCTATATGATGCACGAGGTTCTTTATAACCCAATTTTGAACTGCACATCACTGCTTTCAATTATGTGAGTATAAAGAGTCTTACGATATGGCCTAACAGAACACACATTCATCTTACATAATCCTTGTTCAGTTGACCGCACTAATAGAATTAGCAAAAGTCACAAGCTAATTTCTAAGAGTTTCACATTTCCACGCTTGAGGAAACTTTAATATGTACACCTACTGAACACAAGTATACTACAGGGTAACTGCAAAGAAATCTTAGACAATTTTTAAAATATTAAAGTGTGATGCATCTTTGAATTGTACAAACATACTTGATTTTTTTTTTCCACTCTGTTGAGAGATTTTGTTTGGCATGTGAGAACATCAACCACAACAGAAAGTGTGAAGCTGCAACAAATCAGCTGTTGTTGGTCCTAGATTGCTATATTTGTCAGTCTGTCAGCAGGCCTGTTGGTATTACAAGAAGCTCATTGCTTTGGTATTGAAAGCCAATACCACACAGAGTTAATCCAGATTTTCTTTTCCAAGCCAGCCACTGATAGCAGACAAGGTCCTGAATCTCCCGCTTGCTGGGTATTTTGATTTTAAACATTTATATAACTCGTGTGATGTTATTGTCACTTAATATTCTCACAAAGAAACTGCGATATGCTCTGCTCATAAACTACCTGTTGCTTGTGATATGGCAAATATAAAAGCATACAGCGTTGACCAGTTTTGTGTGTGACAACCAGATAAACTTGTAAAGAAAAAACTTGCCCATATTATTACAGAATCAGACTTTAAATGTGTTCAATCTGGCTTGAGGAATGTAGACGTTCATATATGAATATTTTTTAAAACATTTCCATTCCATTTCATGCACAGCCAATTACGAGCTGTCTTCTTGAGAGATGCACAGCACTGATTTGTTCAAGATGCCGCACTGGGCCAAAGTCATATCCAGGTCTGTGAAGGTCCTGCGTGGCACATCCATGGTCTCAACGAAAGCCTCTTCATACCTTGTTCCATATCTGGCCTCTGCACTGGCTTTCAGCACCAGCAGAGTGTCTGTGGGCTCAAAGTGCTGCTGAAACCTCCTGCCACAGGGTGCTCGGATAGCCAGGAGCAAAGAACCCTCTTCTTTGGTCTCTGTTCTCATCACAGGGCCTGGGTGAGATGCCTTGTAGTGCACATCAGCCCTGCTGCCCATATTAGGGTTGCTGCGGGTCTCGGCCTTGGAGAGATGCGGCTCTCTGTGCCTCTGCCGTTGCTGAAGGATAGCACATTCAGACAGGTTGAGCTTGGACATCTTGTTTTCCATGCCACTCCCAGGGTTCACTTCTGATTGCCTCTTCTCAATGGATGGAAGGACCTTGTACTTGTTTAGAGAAAGTGTTGGAAAAGCAGGGGCAAACTGCAGCATGTGGACCACTTCGTCCTGGCTTAGACTGGTCCGCCTCATCATGGCCTGGGACTGGGAGCGGAGGTACCTGCCCGACCTGTTGTATGCAGGACATTTTGGAGTCACAGGTGGGTTCTGGGTGCTGGTTGTATCGCCTCCACATTGAGTATGGTTCACAGCAGGTCTACTTCGTCCTTTGGAGGACTTTGGCCTTGTTAGATGCATTGATCTCCAGCTGTTGGGTGTCTGAACTCAGCAGGGCTCTTGCCAGTGAATTTTATCAGCTGTTATTTGGCTGCAGTCTTTTGAGAAAAGAAAATTAAAGGAATATTGATTAAAGATGCGTCATCTGGATACTTTAATGCTGAACAAATTACCTCACTGTTCTTTTAACCTAATGAACCATGCGTTTCTGCCAGTAAATCAGGAACTCTACAGTTAGCTAAGTTACCATTTTAACACGTTTTCATCTCGTCAGTTAAATTGGTTAACATAGGCGACGCTTGTGACAACCAGCATGACCGAAGCTGCTTCAGCACACTGACAGCTTTAGCTTTTTATATGAACGCATATTAATCCTGTGGCTATATTTCAGATTTAAAAATAAAATAAGTACCGTTTATTTTCAATGTTCATCCAGTTTCCAAGCTTTCAGCAGGAAGTATTTCTTTTCAGCGTCAGTAAGGTTACCATGACAGCCTGGTTGCCGTGGCGACCTTGCAAGGAGGAAGGGACGGAGCCCCCTGCTGTCGAAAGTGAGCAGATGCAGCGAGGTGGATCAGATTTGTTTACTATACATTATCTCATCCTCTAATGTTTGGATCAGAGGTTTCACCCTTACTGCTGTTGTTATCTACTCATCTACTTTATGGGCTGATGACAAAGCACTTCTCAGATCGGAGTCCCTTGAGCATTCAGAAATGCAGGTCATTGATCTCGTTCAAGTTAACATTACACAAACTCACAATCAGAAAGCAAGTCAAGATAGATTTATTAGGCTACACTGTTTTGAAATAGGTAGCCTACCATTGTAATTGATGTAAATTGCAATGCATGTAATGTTAATACAATATCATTCACAATGAATCATAAACAGGTCCAATAGACATATAGAGTGGCTAATTTTAATGATTGATTATGCCCCAAAACCTGATTAGCTACAGATACTGTTCCCTTCATCCATTCTCTAAAAAAAAAAAAATAAAACCAGGAGGAATGCTCATGAAGATACAACATTATGATTAATAATAAATATGACACCATTACCTTTAGCAGTAATTTTAGTCATACATAGAGACTGGAATGAGCAGCCGGTACAGATTCCAGAGGTACTGATTCGTCAACATTCATTGGTCCAGTCCTGCCATGTATGACTTGGTCTAGTGTCTGAGTGAAACATTATCAGTGTCCAACACTGTACAGATAATACATACACCTTAATCACAAAATAAGAGGAGCAGCTAGCTTGACAGTGAATGGGCAGGGACAAGTAGGAGATACTTCACGGACCATCCAACATATAAAGTTGACAAGCAGGACGGATCACTTCTGGACTCCCTCCTTAACATGCACTGTCTGTGCTAGTGGCAAAAATAAGCATTTAATGCTCTTTAAGGTAACTCAAGCAGGTTATGTTGAGCATAAAGTTCCTCAGTAATCTGGTACACCTCAGAGATGAGAGGCAGGGCGTCCCCTAGCATGGCCACAACCTGCTCGGGGGTGCCTACATTCATCACTTCAAAGAATGTAGGGCGCCCAGGGAGGACGCAGAAGGCCATGCCTGCAGCCTTACGGACCACCCAGGGATGGTGTTGGGCCAGGGACTCGTTGTAGGCCTCTCCACACATCACAGATGTCTTACTGTCCTCAGTGCTGGTGCGAAGGCGCTCCAGGAACAGCTCCAGCCATCTCAGTGCACGGTGGAGCCTCAGTAGAGTACGGCAGCCGGACTCTGGATGGCTGCCTCTCCTGTTTAGGTCCACTAGTCCATTCTCAAGCTCATATTTTATCATAGACTGGATGGTAAGGTAGTGAGACCCGTTCTCACCATTGAGGTGGCTGACCAAGATCTGGATTTTGTTGACAGCGTCCTTAGATATGAAGGTGAAGACACTCCCCAAGCTGTTCAAAAACCTGTTACGAGAATGAACAAATTATCAGCTTTTTTTTATTACCATGACATGGCACTCTGGTTTGATACAGAAGCTTGAAACATTTTTAAAACATCTGGACATTTAATTTTATTAGCAGTACGAGTCCAACACAGAAGGACGAGATCTGACAGGCCTAGCACTACGTTTGTTGGACCTAAACCACTTACCGAACAAGCCCACGCCACCCAGCAACGTAATGTTCAATAAAGACTTCTTTATTTTCCGACAGACATGACTTGAATGTATCGAGAACCTCCCGAAGGCAGAATTTCTGGTCTTCAGCTGCCACAGAATCAGCCATAATGTGCTAACGTTACAATGAAGTGCTGTCGACTGGGATGAAAACGAACAACAAAACAATGGTCTAACGAATTTACGGACGTCTGGGGGTCGACACTGAAGTAAGTGTGTTGTCATACAGTCAAAGACTCCGAATAGAGCGACCCATTACCAGAGAGAACTACGGAAAGTGAAAGAAAATGCATGCATTGGTCTTGGTGATTTCTGGTGACAGCTAGATCCCTGGTCCGATCCGATCCTCCGCTACTGCGCAGACTCCAGGCTGACTGACGCTCGTCAGGAGAAAGATACCGGAAACTAGGCGATATTGCCTTCAAAATAGAAGCGCATAATAGTTTTGGTAACTTTGTAAAATAAATAAATTGAAAGAGAGAGAGAGAGAGAGAGAGAGAGAGAGAGAGAGA
>OMLF01016480.1:13234-40298 GCA_900302615.1 Holocentrus rufus | reverse complement strand
AGACTACAGCTCACTATACCCAAAACATGGAAGTGAAAATAATTTCGTTCTAACGTAATGAACCAGATGTTGCATTGTTTTGAGCAAAAATTACCACTGCAGATACTAGTTTTAAAGTAGCGTTCAGGCTGCAATATATGCCGCTTAAATATCTCTTTGGTTAAACAACTTCCGTATACTACTGGCTCTTCCTAAATCATTACCTTTTACTCCAATACTTGGCATTTTCGTCAGCCAGGGCCTTATTCTGAATTTCCTTACCGGAAGTTTTCCTTTTCATTCTGCATGAATTTATGCTAGTAAAAAAGAAGCTTGGGAAATGGCATTAGCCACATGTTTACAAGTTAGATAATAAGCATTTCTTTATAAACAAAGAGCTATTCGTCGGAAGCAATCAGGCAGCCAGGACAACCTAGGTGGCACCCATCTACCTACAAACGTACTGTCTGAAGAACATGCCTGAAATAAAAGTAACACCACTGGGTAAGAAACGTTGCAGTTCCTAGCTAACATTAGCAAAGCTAGTTAACGTTAAATTAGCAAAGACAGCTATAACATTATCTGTCAAGTGCCTGGCTCTGTTTGAACCATAATAACATTTGCACATTCTGTTATCAATGTTGAAAACTGCTCGGAAGACAGGTCCTTTACTGCTTTGCCATTTAGTTTGTTAGCTGCAGTAAGTCGTGCATGCACTGTTTACTGTGCGGTTCCCCCCAACTTTACTTGTTCCCTCTCCAAGGTGCTGGACAGGATGTGGGGCGCAGCTGCATCCTTGTCTCCATTGGAGGCAAGAACATCATGCTTGATTGTGGGATGCACATGGGATACAACGATGATGTACGTAGCTTGCTGTTTGAAGTCAAAAATTAACAGGGCAAATTGAGGGTAGAACAAGTTTCTTTTATATTGCTATATTTATATTGATCGCAGTCCATTATACATAGCCCTACATATGGTGCAGCTCTATTGGTCCTTGTGAAGAGTATATTTTGCAGTGTAATCCCTACTGATGACAAGTCTGTAATGTCATTCCAGAGACGTTTCCCAGACTTCTCTTATATTATTCAGAACGGGCGTCTGACAGAGTTCTTGGACTGTGTGATCATCAGGTTTGTCATCTGAATATGTATTATATTTCTTTTCTATCCCAATGGCATCAGAAAACAAGAAAAAAACGTCCATACATCATTATTCTTGATCCTCCCTCCTTTCTTCCATCCTTCCTTTCCTAGTCATTTCCATTTGGACCACTGTGGCGCTCTGCCCTACATGAGTGAGATGGTGGGCTACGATGGACCCATCTACATGACGCATCCCACCAAGGCCATCTGTCCCATTTTGCTTGAAGACTTCCGTAAGATCACTGTCGACAAAAAGGGAGAAACCAACTTCTTCACTTCACAAATGATCAAGGATTGCATGAAGAAAGTGATACCTTTGAACCTCCACCAAACTGTCCAGGTGCAATGATATCATTTTGATGTGCCCAGATATCCAGCCTCTGATAATGTGTCTGCACCAGCTGCAGATCTCGTTTGATGGGAAAGTAAGTTGTTTCTATTATGCTAATGGCAGGTGGATGATGAGCTGGAGATCAAGGCGTACTATGCAGGCCATGTTCTGGGAGCTGCTATGGTGCACATCAAAGTGGGATCGGAGTCTGTCGTCTACACTGTGAGTATAAACAAGTCTGGACTGTTTTAAAGAAAGTTAATTTTATAACCCTTGTCTTGGGATAACGTCAGATCTCTTTTCATTTTTAGGGAGATTATAACATGACACCAGACAGGCATTTAGGGTAAGTTATGCTTACTTATTGATACACCTCTGTAGCCTACAATTAGGTACAGCTTCTTGAGTCTTCTGCTGCATGTTTTGTGTTATATTTCCATAGGGCTGCATGGATTGATAAGTGTCGTCCAGACATCCTCATCTCAGAGTCGACATACGCCACGACCATCCGTGACTCAAAGAGGTGCAGGGAGAGGGACTTCCTGAAGAAAGTCCATGAGACCATAGAGCGGGGAGGGAAGGTAAGAAGTGCCCATAGGTGAATATATTAAGGTGAAAGACAACGGGGTTGAGGTTTTGGTTTTCTTGTATTGTTGTGTGGTATCATGGAAAGAATTTTGAGATATGATAACAAGATTTTAATAATAATAATAATAATAATGTTTCATTTTTTGTCTTCCTGCAATATTTTGTTTCCAGGTTCTCATTCCAGTCTTTGCCCTGGGAAGAGCACAGGAGCTCTGTATCCTATTGGAAACATTTTGGTAGGTATGGTCTCAAATTTAAAAAAGAAAATCTGCCCTAAAGCAAAATTCACATCTGTTATTTCCATAGTCTTGAACATATGTTGTGTAGGTTTGTGAACAAATCTCTCCCAAAGCTAGGAGCAAAACTATCTTAATAATACTAATAGTTCTACTGCAAGCCTTTAATTAGACCTTAGTCCATTTTTATTCTTATATATTTGTTATTAAGTTGTATAAGTTCAGGACTTTGCACAGAATAAGAATAACAACGGACTAAGACTCACACTAGTTTGAGAGTGTGGTTCTTTATCTGCTTAGTAGTCTGATCTTGTTATTGTTGCTGTCTTGATAATGTCACTGAGAGACAAATCCTTTAGAGCTGACAGTGATTGATGGAGGCAATCACACGTCCCTGGGCAATATGAGTGTTAAGTGTCTTTTAAAGTTCATAGCTAGCACTTCAGTGAATAAAGCTGGATGGAAACCATCACGTTAACATTTTGTGGCTGCACACAATCAGTCTCCAGTTATTGATAGCCAAGAAGTTGTTTTCACATATTTCGAACTGTCTAATATTTAAGAAATACACACCAATTCTGTTAAAGGCTGAATTTTTGTTTTTAATGTAACACTTAAAAAGTCAGTTGAGCACCAAGTGACTGCACAGGATTGCAATCTGTAAGGTCACAAGTTGTCTGGATTCAGGTTACAAATAGCAGCTTCCTGAGATAGTTGTGGTCATTTTGTTAAGCTTGATGGAATCATAACAGTATGTGGACTTGTTTGCCTCAAGTGAGGGTTCACTGGACACATATGAACATTACTCCCTCTCATTCCACAGGGAGAGAATGAACCTAAAGGCCCCAATCTATTTCTCCACTGGGCTGACAGAGAAAGCTAATCACTACTACAAACTCTTCATCACATGGACCAACCAGAAGATTCGCAAAACCTTTGTACAGAGAAACATGTTTGAATTCAAGCATATTAAGGCCTTTGATCGGTCCTATGCAGATAATCCTGGACCCATGGTCAGTAGATTTTTTTTCCTCCAGAATTTCCATACATATTAAACAAAACATGAGTGTAACAATGGATGTTCAAATATCAGTGAGCTAATATGTACAGTATGCACCTTTAGGTGGTGTTTGCCACACCAGGTATGCTGCACGCTGGTCAGTCTTTACAAATTTTCAAGAAATGGGCTGGCAATGAGAAAAACATGGTGAGTTTCATTTAAAGAATGGAAGACTTTTGTTTTTAATGAATATAACATTACTTAAAATAATACTTGACCTTTTTTTTGCAAGGTAATCATGCCTGGATATTGTGTGCAAGGGACAATTGGACACAAGATCCTGAATGGACAGAGGAAACTGGAGATGGAAGGGAGAGCAACAGTAAGTCTGCTGATGCAGTTGCATTTATCTGCCAAAATGAATCGCTCCTTCTTCTGTCTGAACGGATATGAAAAGCTTTGAATCAAATCATTCATGGTTCTTAAAAGGATCTGACATTGTGTTGATCTAATAGAATATTATGAATTGCTACTTTGTCCTTTTTTTAAAATTAATAATTTAAGTCTTTTTTTGTCTCACTTTTTTCACATTTCAGAAGAAAAGAGTAGTTTTACATAATTACATGTTTATTTAAATGTTCTGAATTGAATTTTTGTTTACAAACTTGAATCTAAAAAGAGGGGAAAAAAGTTATTAGATCTAATCACCAACTAGAATATCATGAAGATTCACGTCGCTGTTTTTTCCCCTTTTAATAAGACATGCCTTAAATTCTCTCTACATTAATGTTCCTTATGGGATCATAGTTTATGGCTGATATCATCTGTTTACAACTCATGACATTCTGTCACACATCATTCCCTCTTTCTCCCCTCTTCCCTGTCAATGTGCTGTATTCTATCTGATAATACAAAACACTTTAAAAAATGTAAAAATGTCACCAGTGACATCAGGCTTATTTGCTGACTTAGTTTTCTTATGCTTCTTACAGCTGGATGTGAAGCTACAGGTGGAGTACATGTCCTTCAGTGCCCATGCAGATGCCAAGGGCATCATGCAGCTCATCCGCATGGCAGAGCCTCGCAACATGCTGCTGGTACACGGGGAGGCGGTGAAGATGGAGTTTCTCAAGGGCAAGATTGAGCAGGAGTTCAGTAAGTGCAGCTCTAACCACAGTCCCTTATTTGCTCTTTTCTCCTATCTGCTGGTTTAAGACAGATTTCCAAACCAGGCCTCTGTACCACACATCTGCAGTGTATAGCTTTGTAAAAGATATTAAGATATTGGCTTCTTTGGTCCATGATATGCTCACATGAGGGTTGCTGCAGTCTTGTCAGTGCGTATGTTTTTTGAATGGCAGGCATAAACTGCTACATGCCAGCTAACGGGGAGACAGCGACCATAACCACGAACCCCAGCGTGCCAGTGGATATCTCACTCAACCTGCTGAAGAGGGAGATGGCTCTTGGAGGTATGTCCTGCTGGCAATTTCATTTGGTCTCTTTTGGCCTTTTACTTTGACGATGTTGGTTGGTGTTCAGTAGGTTTTACACCGATCGTAATCCTGCCCCTACCCATGATGCCATATCACCTCATGAATAAAGATTATTCTTCAAAGCAGCAAATGTCAGAATAGGTGAGACAGGGCTTCAAAAACACAGAAAAAAAGTGTTAACTGTATTTCTATTCAGGCAGTATAACAATATTTTTTTCCATGCTGATCCAAACATTTTCTGCAATTTTCAAACTCAACAAGACCTGGCTGGAAATTACTGCATTATTTTTCCATTTATTCCAAGATTTTCAGATTTGTGTAGGAACCTTTACCTGTCAGTAATGTGTTTCATTAATTCTGGCTTTCATGGTTCACTCATGGTTTTGGTACACTTCAGGGAAACTGTAGTTATTACATGTTGGCTGTGACACCATCTTTGTAATTTTCAACAAATGCACAATTTATATCATACTGGGTTGTCAGGAAGTTGGTTATATGAGTAAGTGCCTAAATTTCTCTGACTATATTTCCTGGCAATAATGAATGGTTGTGTTGACGTAAGGCAGTGGCTCACATTTCTGTCATGCTTTTTAAGTGAATTAATGACCATCTTTGCCTTGTTAAGGGCTTTCATGCTATTCCAGAGGGTAACTCTCTTATCAAGAAGCACATAACTGGAGGAAGAAGAAAAAATGCTAGCGATAGACGTTTCCTGACTCTCTTAGGGCCGATCAGATTGATTCACTGCAAACAACTGCCACTAAAACCTTTCGCAAGACTTGGTGTTGGTGTTTTGTTTTTACCTTTCCCTGTCTGTTAGTTATTCTGTTTTTCAATTTCGCTGTCATTTCAAAGGGCCCCTGCCTGATCCAAAGAAACCACGCACCATGCACGGAACTCTCATCATGAAAGAAAATGTAGGTTTGCTAAAATATGCATGTTTGCATGCTGTGACTTGCACAAAGCACACTGTGCAGTAAGAATAGTGCATTTTTGTGACTGCAATATGCTTTTTTTATTATTATTTTCTATTCCATGATAGTTTTGCAGCCTTTTCTCAGATGACCTGCAGCTGACTCATGGGATTTACCTGCTTATTATGATTGACAGATGATACATTTGTTGGTTCTCACTTTCCCCCCCTGAGCACAGAGTCTGAGGCTGGTGTCGCCAGAGCAGGCCTTGAAGGAGCTGGGCCTCAATGAACATCAGTTACGCTTCACCTGCCGCGTTCAGCTCCAGGACCCCCACAGCGACCCCGACACACTCCACAGAATCTACACACACCTCAAGAGGTGAGAAGAGCAGGGCGGAGTGCTGAGCCTCCCTTGCCTATCAACACTTCTACGTTATTTGAGTTAAAGCTTGTTGCTTTGGTATTCATTGTAAGTCACTCGGGGTCAGAACGTCAGCTAAATGGCTAGAATTTAATATGTGAAAGCTGCATTTCCATGACACTTCCATTTCTGTTCCATTTCTGAAAAACAATCCAAGGTTATTTCTGTATTTCTGTGTTATGCTTCTACACCCACATCTGAAACAATTCCTTGCTTTTGCCCCGTCTGTTTATGCCTCAGTGTGTTGAAAGGCTACACTATCCAGCACCTCCCTGACGGCACAGTCATGGTGGAGTCTATAGTCATTAAAGTGTCCTCATCAGCAGAGGACACCAACACCAAGGTTCTGCTGCTTTCCTGGAGTTATCAGGTAAAACATTTTTATTATAGAGTATCACAGTGTTCATTTTGCAATGGCATTTACATGAACTTTGTCTTTAAAAGACATGGTGGAGACAAGTTGAAAGCAGAGGAGGGGGGAGCTTTTATGTAATAACTTCATGCAGTGTGCAATGGAGTGAAAGTTCTGTGGTTTCACAGAGTGCTCAGTGAGCACCAGCATGTGACATATAGGAGGTGTTTTAAGACCTTTACGAGATGTATGTGTATGTGGGCTTGAGGTCGCTAAATATAAGAAAAGAACCAGCTTCTGTACTTGAACCACACTGGGTGATCATCACTGTGACTTCTAGTATTATTTCTGCTCCTATTTCATATCTTTTCAACCACAAGTTCCCTAAAAAAGTGTTCAAATCAAATTATTACAAAATGTAAACCCAAGGTGTCACGTATGGTCTTTTTCAGATTGCTTTCAATTATCAATTATTTGTCTATGAGATGTAATCAAGTAGTATTTACTTGAAATAGAATAAGTAGATCTAGGGAAATGTTCTTTCGTTACAGAAACCCCCCTTAACCATACAGTAGAAAGCACAAAAGAAATGCCACCACTGACATTTGTCTGAGGCAAGGTCTCAGAGACCAAAATAGGTCATTTGGATGCGTGTGGGTATTCTTTACAGTACATGGTTTACACAGACACACGCTTGTAGGGGTAGGCAGTTATCTACTGCCTGCCTTAATAATACAGTATCAAAACTTTATGAAATTGAATTAAAGTATTACTTAATGGGTTTTTTCAAGCCCTCAATGCAGTAAGAGGTAGAAAAACATGAAGGGCTGTCTGGATTTTTGATATTCAGTAGAATGTAAAACTTAACAGTACTAATCCCTAAGAGAAAAACTGTAATTAGTTAGCATATTTTTTAAAAGTTATCTGCTAACTTTACTTTATAATCTGGTTATGTACTTTAGGGCTTACAGTCACTGCAGATTCACATCTCAGTCAAAGATGGCATGTGTTGTTTGAGTAAAAGCGCAAATCGGGAGCTTTGTGTTTTCTCACAATTCTGATGGGTTTTTTTTTTGTTCTCTCTTTTTCTGTTCTGGTTTCTGTTGTCAGGACGAGGATCTAGGGAGCTTCCTTTCAACTCTGTTGAAAAAAGGGCTTCCATCTGGACTGTGCTGAAATGTCATCTGATCCAACCCTCGGCTATCAGGCATTTTTTTTCTGGCTCTGATCCATTTTATAATGGGGATAGTGATTCACAGATATACCCATATTTCCCTCTGGATACTGTCAATGGTGAATGTCCCAGTCTTTTTTTAGTCTAAAACAACTCAAACATAAACAACTCATTCATAAACACAAATCTGGACTGAACTGCTCAAGATCAGAAGAATAAGATGCGATAATTCCATTTTTTTAGGCAGAGTTTGTTCCTTTATTCTGTTGTATAAAGCCAACTTGAATAAACTGTTTATAGAAAAGGCTTGTGTATTACTTTTATTACAAATTGCTGATACAAATTACATAGACATTCTGCTTTAATTATGCGAGATCAAAGCAAATAATAAGGAATATTTACAGTACACATCTGACATCTTGTCTTCTCCTGCTGCCCCCCTGATTCACCTATCTTGGTGAAATGGTATAAACTCCCCTGGTCTTCCTAATCCTTCTCCATCGCCACCTGACTTTGCAATCCTTCCACTTGCAGTGACTCGTGGTGAAGTAGTAAAGCAGTGGGTCCAGGCATGTGTTGAGAGTGACCAGAGCCATGGTCACCCTCCTGGCATTGTAGATGGCGTTGACGCTGGGGCAAGACCAGGTGACGTCCAGGTGTCGGAGAACGTTCAGCAGGTACACCACATGGTAGGGCAGGAAGCAGAGCACGGTGATGGCCAGGATGATGTAAATGACCCTCACGGCTTTGCGGGCTATTTTGGTCTTTATCATGGAAATGCGCCGCGCGGCTAGCGGGTAACACACCAGGGTGATCCCAGACGGCAGCAGAAAACCGAAAACCAGGCCCAGCAGACTGTACAGCACCAAGCGCTTGTCCCACTCCTCCTCAGCGAAGTTTTCAAAGCAGCTCTGGTTGTGAGACTCCTTGGTCTCCAGGGGTCCCATGAGGATGAAGCCCAGCATGGCTGCTCCACTCACAACCCAGAGCACCACACACACCACGACGGAGCACCAGGAGTCGCGCACCCTCAGATAGGTGTGAGGATGCACGGTGGCTACGTAGCGATCCACGCAGATACAAGTCATGAAGCAGACGCTCAAGTAGATGTTGGTGTAGAACAGAGTCCCTGTGATGCGGCAGGCCAGGTCTCCAAACACCCAGTTGTTCCTGTTGACGTGGTAGTGGATGCGAAAGGGCAGGGTGCAGAGGATGGCTGTGTCTGCCAGAGCTAGGTTGATGATGTACACACTGAAGGCCGTGCGGGGAGTGATCTTGAAGATGAAGACGAAGAGGGCAGCCAGATTCCCTGGTAGCCCCAGAACCAAAGCAACGCTGTAGACTGCTGGGAATAGATGGTACTGGTACTCTGATTGTGAGATACTGCAGTTGCTGCTGTCCGTGTTCATCTTTTCAGATTAGTGGGAGACAGTCCAGTGTTGTGTGGATGTAATGACAGAAACAGTTGATCCTCAGCCTTTGAGACCTGCAGCATTGCAGGCTGGACGAGGGAATGCGCCTTTTGCTCTGAAGTGTCTCACTTTGATACAGAAAACTGCAGCAAAACAAGTATTGTTATCATTTAGGTTATTTTCACTGTCACTTAACCTTGTAAACAAATTAATTGTCGACCTGTCCCAAGAACTTTCACTACATCTGAATTATTTACATTTCTGAAAAGCAGAGAAAACTCTGCCAATAAGGAGAGATATTTACACTCACAGTTTCAAAGGTTTCCTTTTTTTTTTAAACAAATATGAATACACTGAAACAAGGCCGTTTTTAATCCCACTGGAAGATGTTTTACTCTCTTTAAGAAACAGTGAAGGAGTTGAGAAGTTAAAAAATCAAAGTGAAATTTCTTTTATTAATTTCGTTTATTATATTTTGTATTCGAGTAACCAGACTCAAAAGTGAAAGTATGTATAAAGAGCATTTGAAATGAGGCTACTTACCAAGCTGTTTACGCACTCCCTTGTTCAGTCCCTAAATGCAAATGGTTAAAACTAGAAGGTGTGTTCTTGATAGAGTTGCTCTCAGTCACACTGATGTTTGCTCTGCATTCGTCTCTTCCTGTTCCACTGTTCGTGGGTGATAGTTAAGAACAGGAAATCATAGTATGAGATGCTGCATTGGGTTTAACCACCCACTCAGTACAGTTGATGTGCATGCTCTGAAGAAATGGTAAGACATTCTGAGTTCAGAATGTTGAATGTGTATCCAGGCGGCTGGTTCACATCTATAGATCTGAAGGATGCTACCTCAGATTTTGCTTTTAAGGGTGAAATATATGAATTTATGGGTCTCCTGTTCAATCCACATTTTTTGTAAAATGCACCAAGGCTGCCACTACTCCCTCATGGAGAGGGGAAGAGGTTTGGCAACATACATAGATGACTGGCTTACAGACGGATGGAAACCAAAGGTAACACTGAGGGAAGAGGCAATTTTATCATTTTTTTTTTTTTTTTTACTGCCACTTTTTTCTTTTTATATGGAATCCTATTGGAAGTGACCACTCTGTGGGTCCACAACAGTCACTCCAATAGAATAGAAGATGTGGACGTACAGTATACATCATACCAATACATCATACCAATAAAAATAAAGAAATTCTCTCTCTCTCCCTTTCTCCACTGATACTTAATGATATATAATAATACTGTAAAACTGCACCTGTTACATAAGAGAACCCCCCACCCCCACCCCTTGTATCCCCTTTCACTTTGGTTAGTTTTGTTCCTGTTTGCTTTGGTGGGAAAAAATGTTGAAGTGGAAACAGAATGTTAATAACGCCTCTCCTCAAGAAGTGACCAAAGTTAAACGTGGCTAAACAACAACAATAGTTTAATGGTAGAAATAAAGGGAGTCTGCACACTCCAATTTTTTTACTCCTTTAATGTTTTGGGGAGAGACTTCTTCAGGGTCAACGACAACTGTTACCGTACATCAGTAAGTGAGTCTGTTGTGTTGACTGGACATCTGGAGAATTTTGTTTTTCAGTATTTCATTTTCCTTCTCCAGTAAATCCACCCTTGAGATGAAAACGTAAATTATTGCTATTACTTCAGAAACCGAGCACACAAAACTCAAATGTTCAGAAAATGAGAAAATGAGGAAAATGTCAGTTATATTTCTTCTGATTATCGATGAGTGGTCTTTTTTTCCTGATAGTTTTCTGTTTATGCAAAGTGTTCACTTGGAAGTCCTTTACCTGTATTTGTACTTGGAGGATGCCAAGTTGCTGTCATTCCTCAGCTGCTCCTCCTCAGCAAGCTGTTGAAGCAGTTTCCCCTTTTCATGCAGCAGTGTTTCATTTTCCATGGTGATGTGTTCGATAATGCTTGTCTTCTGCAGGGGAAAGATCCAGAAGTCCACTCATTAGTCTCCATCCATATTTTGAGATCAGGTCAAATATATTTGAGGATACTGCTCACTGACAGCACAGGTCTGCCGAGTGAGATAAAGCCTAAGATTTACCTTTTCTATTGAATAAACGCACAAGGACAGCTCTCTCTCTAGGTCCTTGATCTTGTCATCGCGCCACGCGTGTTCATTTTCAAGCTTCTGTTCAGCTTCATACAGGCGGGTCATGTAGTGTTGTTTTATCTTATGACACTGGCTTTAGTAAACAGATGAACAAATACAAAGAATATTATAAAAATGAACTATTATGATACTATAATGCTGACCTCTAATAGAGAAAGAATAAAAACACAAGTGCAATTACTGTTGTCATGTGAAAACCTTGTAACTTTGGGTGTGTTTTAAAAGTAATTGTAGAATAAATGGTACTCTGTGGTATAAAAAATTATGGCCTTAAGGATTATTAACCTATTTCAAAATTTTGGATGAACCCTAAAATACGTGTTCACCACCCTAAAAATTATGGCTTTCTGCTGACATTTTAGATAGAAAGGTGAAAGGTTTTCAACCAGCAGCGATGTTGCAGATCCTTTACCTTCTCTCGTTGTCCAGGCTTTTAAGAGTTTCACATATTTCCTCTTTAAGCCTTTCACACTCATCGTGTTTGTCCGGCAATGTTGTCACCACTTCTTGATGATTGCAACACCTCTGTGGCCCAGAAGTACAAACATCATCAGTGATCAAACTGCGACACATTAAAAACAAGATGCCTGTTGGTGATGCCTGTGCAGTGCTGATTCAAACTGGCCCACCTACTTCTGCAGAGATATGATCTGAGACAAACGAGAATAAGTGACTAATAATATCTGATTGTGTCATATTTGTGTCTCAGCATGGGCCATGCACATTCACAAGAGCGTGTGTTTGATAATTATTCAAACGTCAATGGAATTTTGACTTACATGGGAGTGGTATCAGATAATGACAGAGTTATCATTAAATCATTTTTATTCTAAAATGCTGCACTTATGAAAGTAGAAGGTCCTCTTGCTCAATGAATGAATTAAAATAAGAGCAATTAAATTTAACATTATGTCAAAAGGTAATAGCCATGAATATTGTTTTTTTCTGTTCTGTATGATTATGACACTTGCAAATCTATTTATATTTTTATTGACTTAACTGCTTCCTCCTGTGCCAAAAGGCTTCTGGTCTGATCAGTGAGCTTGACCTGTAAATCTCTGCAGGTCTGGTTGCTTTGGGCCAGCTCTGCAGCCTGGAACTAGACAAGAAGAGAGACAATACACAATACACAATAAGAGCAACATTCAGGCACCTTTTGAACACAGCTATCACTCTTGTGTTATGCTTGTTAATACCATTTTGACAGGTTATAAAGAATTAAAGGTTCTCAAAGCCATAATTAATGGGAAGGTTTCAATGTTATTGGATTTATTTTAGCACTGGGTTAATCATCTTCTCAGGTCAGATTAGGCAGACAGATAGTTTTATGTTTTTCATCAGTTTGACCTTCTTGTTCTAATATTGTGATAAAAGTGGGGCTGTGCAGAGGGACCTACTTTCTCCTGCTCAGTGGCCTGCTTGGTCTGGGCCTGCAAAGTGAGGACCTGCTGTTTTGCCTGCTGCTGCTCCTGCAGGGAGGAGTCCACCGAGCCCGCCTTCTTCTGCATTTGGAACAGCTGAGAGAAACATACAGAAACATTCATTAATGAACATATCATCTCTTTGCAAAAATCACGGGCTATCTTAGAAGTATATCGGTGTATGGTTTTGTATTATTGTTGATGTTGAAATGTATCAATAAAGTAGGTCAACTATATAGAGATGACTGTGAACCCAAACTATGGGCTGGTGTCTGTGCTCTCTTTCTGACTTTCCTTAAGACCTCAAAAATTCCTAAGCATAATTGTAGAAAAATCTGAATGCATGTTACTTCAGCTTTACTAAATGTTTTTACAGCTACCAGTGCCATTACATCAGAAGCCTTGTAGAAAGCTTTAGATAGATTCGTACACACAAAAGATGGACAAATGTGAACACAGTCTACACTACTTGAGATTTATAAAGTGCATTGTACTCTAGTGGCACACGTCTTGTTCTAAATAACAAGCTTTGTGAGGCAGTGAAAAAGAGGAAGCTGTGCTGTAAAGAGCTCTAATCCCATTGAAATTGACATTATGTGATCAGCAGCCCCTGGATTTACTATTTGCTCTGTAACCTGCACAATGTACTTACTTGAGCCATTCTTGTTATGAGTCATACTAATTAATTAATTCATATGTCTTTTTATTCACTCACAGTTGTCTCCATTGCTTGAAGGCATTTGGCCTGAGCACTGAGCTCCATCTGTATGTCTCTGCAGGTCTGGTCTCTTAGGGCCAAATCTGCCAAACTGGACTAGAAAGGCACAATAACAGCAACATCATCATTCCCTAGTTATGCTTGTTTGATAGATAGATATTGTAGACAGATTTATTTTACAATCATAAAATACATATAATACTGCTTCACTTGAAGACAGTTATCATATACACAGTTGTGATACCATTATGTATGATATCTTAGGTGAAAATGAAATTCACTACTGTTAAATATAGTAAAGCACCAGATATCTTTGTTGCAGAGTATGTGCAAATATTGGTTTAACAATCTATAGCTTAACATTCTGTTTAAGGTGGCATTGTGACTGTAGACAAGACAGGAAGGCAGTTTGAGTCTTCTTTTGTAGTACAGTATACCTGCGTGGTTTGACCCACTTCAGCTTGCTCAGTGGTCTGCTGGATCTTGGTCTGCACACTTATGAGCTGCTGCTTTGCTTGCTGCTCCTCTTGTGGGCTTGACCTCGGCTCTTCCACCTCCTTCTGCAGAGATACCATCTGTGGAAAAAAAACCCCAATATGATAACACACGTTTGCGCGAGCATGTGCCTCTTATCTCACCACATTCACAGTGTGTCAAGGAAGATTGCTCATTTTTGATGGTTGTTGTATTTCAAGCAGACAGCATGGCTGCAATTAGGCAGTGTCTGAGTTTTTGGTCTGGTATTGATACATCATTTTGGTTATGTCACCATGGTACACATTTGGAGTGATATTATGCCTTGAGGTAGCATTTGTGTGTGTGTGTGTGTGTGTGCCTCTGATCTGATTCTTTTGAATGATTCAAAAACGATGTATAGTATACAGGTCCTACATATTCGATTTTGAGCATCTGGCTGTATAAATTTGCAGAAATAAGGAAAAATAGAGGCATGTTAGCCTCTTGTTGTATTGAAGCTACTGATAGCCAATATTTGTGACAATATTCAATATCATTAAATTGGAACATTCTTTACCCAACGTAACAAGAATGTAGTGCTTTTGGAGGTAAAATGTATTACACTTTAGTGTTGAAACCTTCACCATCAAGTAAGAAGCAATAAATGCACCATCAAATATTTCAAAAATATCTTGTGCATGATATTATCATTTCAGTCAAGACTCAACTGTAAATGGTCACAGCAACATAAAAAGTCACAAAAAAACCACATAGCTATATTTTAGTTCAACAGTACTTTCACATTGCTCAGTAATGGTTCACTTAGTCGTAGTGAAGACATACATAAACACTGTACACATCAATCTTGACTGAGTGCCTCAGAGCCATAGTGCAGTTTTACACTAACCAGCCTATCAGACTGCTGATGCTCATACTCACTGAAAACTCCTCTGTGTGCTGTGAGCCCTGGTTACTCGTCATGACAGCCGGATGTGTCTCTCTGTGCTGGAGGGCGCGCCATAGGAAGCTCAGCTGATCTTTCATAGGGGCATCAGGAGCAAGTCCTTCCTTCTTGAGCCATGCGGCGATCTGGTGTGGCTCATCCTGTGGATGCAAGGCAGAGGTGCTGTCATAAGATCCCATACAACAGCAGAGATGCTGCAGGGCATCTTTGCTGTTTATCCAACTTTTACACTTTGGATCACATAACCTGACCCACTGTGTTTTGTTTGGATGCATGCACAACCTTCTTTGTCTGGACATCTCTTGATAGTAACAGAGCTTAGTATGAGAATAATATTGATTATCTTTTAATGGATATGTCCACCAACTATGAAGCAGTTTGTGATTTGGTGATATTTCTTTTTCAATCATTAGGAAACAGCTGTTTCTTACTGTGGAAACAGCTGGGGTTCCACAGAAAATTAATAGCTTGTGTGTTCATTTAGCTTTCATTCACAGCTTTTCAAAAGTTATCAAATGTCACATATGGTGCTGATAATCAGGATAATAGAATTTCTAGTAAGAATAATTAATAAAACATTTAAATTGATACAAATTTGATAAAAAAAAATTGAATGCAAAATTTAAAAAATGAGGGAGAAAAATGCATTGTGTAAAGTTTACCTCCTCTTGTTCCATCTTTCCTGCAAAGTGAAATGTGTTTTCATAGATTCACTTGGATTCTGAGATTGAACAGTGCAGCCGTGTGTTCTAGAAACTTGCTCATAATGACACAGGCCACTCATGTATTCAGTTCCATTCATTTCAGTGCAGTGCTCAGAGCTTTACTGTCATGAAGAACAGTTTCAATATAGCAAAGCTTTGGCATTAATCGGTAATGTTAATAATAAAGATAAAAAGTCAAATTATACAAGAACATCATGATAATATGTGGAAATCATGTTCTGCAATATGTGCAAAACACTTCATTTATATGCATCTTTCAAGAAACTCAGTCACAGTAAAAGAAACAATATTTGAACAATAATATTTAATTAATGCAAACAAAGAATGCGCCATCTCTTCTATTTCAACAGCTTGATGACATATTTAGAAGAAAAAAAAATCCTCAATTAGCCAATCCCCAAAAGTAGATTAACAGGAAATACATTAAATGTGCATGCTGTTTTAATTGCCAGAAGGCCTTTGATTTTATGCATAGGGAGTTACTAGCCTAATTTCTGCTTAGGAAGAGGCAGACAGTAAATTTTATAGTCAGTCATTATATCAGGCAGCTGTAGCTTGTATGTGTAAATGAGTGGTTTCCCGTCCTTACAGGGTCAAGTGGGGAAACTAGAAGCTAGAAACTATCTCCATTGCAACCTTCATCAATGAGAGCTAGGGAAAATTGAAAAGTGGTTTTACAGTAAAAGCTCATTCCATTAATATGTGAGGTGTCTTATTTGACAGTTGGAGGCCTTTTCCACACTAGATGGCGCCAACAATATAGGATTACACAATGAACCAGGTGCATGAAGATGGCAGCATCTTGAGCTGATGCCTTTCAGTCCTTGTGGTCATCTCAGTCTCCTGATTCCACCGTGCAGTGCGCATCTAGTTTTTGTTCTACCATTTCTTTCTCACTGAACCATTATGCAGAGGCTTTGCGTTGTGGGGCAGATTTAAAATCACGACCTGTCTTCATTATGTATCATACAGACAAACCTCTTCTTTGTACTCTACACTAAACAGTGTGACTGTAATTCAGAACTTCTGCTCACAAAACAAGCGTTATCTTACTGGTGAAACAGGAGGTTGATTTTCAACATTTTAGTATTTAAAGCCTTCAAAGCAAATATCCAGATTATAATGAACCACTTTGGTATGTGAGCTGGATCTTAGCATATTTATGTGGGGAATGAAAACCTCAAAACCTCACAGTCACATATTTGGCAGAACCAGACCCCAAGATTTAAAAATACAAATGTGTCAAAATCCATTTATCTTGTGTCCTTAACGACATATTGAAAGACCTATTCATCAGATCACATTGAAAGCATGTGACCTTGATATAACATGGTGTGGGTAGAGGCAGCAGGTAGGTGGACTCTGGACAAGAGGTGTGAGGGGAAAGTGGGACGTCACAGGATGAGAGAGGATGAGAGAGGCGGACGTCGGCCGGGCGCAGCTCATCCTGCGCTCGTCTGCAGGATTCCCTCACCCCGTCTCTCTCAGCGCCGCGCCATTGCCTAGCAACACCAGCCTCTCAGTGTTTCTCAGTATCTAGTCCATCCATACCCAAGAGGAGGCTGCCTCATTCAGACACACTCCACCACAGACACGAGGCGCTCCCTCCTCCAGATCTTTTGTTTCTGGTCATTTGATGTTAAACCTGCCCCGTGATGTCCAAAAGCATCACATCTGAGATTTGATCCTTGACGGGGAAAAGCAGAATGATGAATAGGAGATGGCAGGATAAAAGAATGGGAGCAGTTAAAATTAAAAATATTTTTAGAGGGAATAAACAAAGGAAAGGTTTGAGGAAAGATCACATTTAGCTGAGATTAAGGAATCAGCTATGAAAGATATTAGGAGCGAAACGCACATGTGACCTGACGTTGAGGTTATGATAAAGTTTATATAGTTCACCATTGTATCCATGCTTAGATGAGTGTGTACTGTACGTCTTAGTGTGTGGGTATCATTGTGTGTTGTGATGCAGGGGGGCGGGGACTGACAAAGCCTGCAGCTCATCTTGCCCTACTTTCCCTAAAACAAAGTGCATGGGAAAAATAAATATCCACCTTCATTTGCTCCTACCTGTTTTGATACCAGAACTGTTGAAATGGATTAAACGTCCCCGCAGAGACGACAGCATTTACGGCATTTGAGATGAAAGCTGAGTCTACACCGTAAAGCACTCACAGGTTCTTGTTTTGTCGGTTAACTCTTCTCTAGGTAATCATCCCAGCATCATCCTCACTCGCAGAGCAGCTCACGTGCATTATTGATAAACCTCGCCTGCAACTAATTGTTTTCTTTCCCTTTCTGAACAGTGCTGCACTTTGAATGGAACAAGCCTGCTGACTGACTGACTGTCTGACTGACTGTCTGACTGTCACTGCATGCTGATACAAGGTGTCAGCATGTTTGGCCAGGTTATTGATGAAGCAATACATAGCTACATAGGTGAAAATCAGTAAATTCTTCTCTCAGAAGTGAGTGGGACCAAGTAGTTTGGATGATGATACTCTTGATGCTCAAAATCACTTTTTGGTTCAGGATCTGGCATATTTTTATTTGTTCAAGGCTTCATCCGGTTTTCTCCTTGTGCAGTTGAGCATACCTCTCTGTCCTGCTTGGGACTGGATTATGCTCTGCAGGTGGTAGAATCTGCAGAGAAATGGCTTGAGTGTTAAATCCGTCACATTGTGCTTTCACTATTCAAGGGACGGCCTTTGTAGTAATAATTATTCTTTATTTTTGAAAAGCATGTGATGATCATTAAAGGCCCTAAATTTGATTTCATGTTGCTCCTGGAGAACAAGTTCATTTAACCTTTTCAACCCTGCTGTTCCCCTGCTGGTTTTGTCATTATGAAAGCATTCTGCACCACAGAGCTTTGTTCAAACTCACAGAACTTCACTTCACTTTAAATTCAGCGGAGGCCCCAAAGGTTTCCAAAGACACCAAACATGTCCGGCTGAATTAGGAATGTGTGTAAAGTGATGCAGTAGATATCTAGATAGTTTCTATTTGATGCCATGGTGCAGCAATAAAAACATGGCATCTTGGGTTTGAATTTTTCACCCAATATGATGTAGCTTCAATGATGCATTGCAGCCAGCAGACACAGAAGTATGTGACACTGCCATGATATCCTGTGTATAAGGCACTAACTCTATGCTCCATTGATGATAAGTGGTGGTGGTTTACCGCCCTAATGAAATCATCTGCTTTGTTTTTGTAGTGATGTCAGTTTTCAGCGTATCTCTACCCAGGGAGTCACCCCCTCCGTGACCGTGTTTTTCACTCACGTCCGTCGTTCTCATACTTGGCAGGGATGTTTTGGATTGCTTTTAGGCCTCTGCATATTTGATACCGGCTGACATGGTGAATTTGACTTCCTACAAAGCACTTTCCTTTGTTTCTGTTCCAGCTGTTCCGCCTCTGACCCCGCGCTCACCCTCTTCACTCCGTGCTTCCTCTGGGACGCTGTCACTGTCTCTCTGACAGGAACAGCATGTAGCCCACTGCAGACCCTGAAAAAAAAAAAAGCCCTCCGGTGGATAAAGACTTTGTCCAAGTTGAAGGGCTTTGGGCTGTCAGGCTGTGACTCCTTAAGCAATTAGGCTTACCATAACACGATTAAAGCACAATGGAGCCAAGGTCAAAACTTCTAATGACTCACTACTCCTGAGAGAGATGCCTGTTTATTCCTACTTCCTCCAAGACTGACATCCTGTTGTGCTAATGAATAAGGTAAAACCGCATTCATGAATACAGATTCTGTAGAGCGTGAATTCTGTGTGAAGCTCCCATGCATATGTTTGTCTCACACCTGTGAAATAAATCTAAAACCTGATAAGTCAGTCTCTGAAGGAGTTGGCCTTGACACGTTTTTGCCCTCAGGTTTTTCACTGCATATTCCCACTGACGAATAAAAACTTGTCGGGAACTTAGAAAAACCAGCCATGTTCAATGATGTAAAATTGTGGCATTCTCTGATGGGTTTTGAGTGGATCACGAAAACCCGCTCTACCCACAAATGACCGCACAAACCCTCAGCTCAAGTAGAAGCACGAAAATCCCCCAAAGTGGAGTTACAAGTTTTTAGTGCCGTGGCAGTGATGTAGTGGGGCTGCTGCTGGGAGGCACATCACACCCAGGAGCAACGCTCTGAGCTGCAGAGGGAGTGAAGCAGTCTGGCAGAGATATTTTGCAAGACTAGCTAATCTGCATTGGCAAGGCTACTGAATAAATCATGGGTGATGGTAGCATGACTGCAAACTGCTTCTGGTGTTGTATGTTTCAAACTTAGAAAGGTCATGTGTCAAGAGCTTTTGAATGTGACCCACTGTGGGCAAAGACAACACAATGTGCATGCATTACTACCAAAAAGCACTTATCGTGTCATTGTAAAATAGTTGGAGAAAACTTATTTAACAAGATTGTTCATGAATATTGCTGCACGGATACTGAGGAATAACTTTAATGGATCATGCATATCAGGTGCAAATCCTACAAGAATTGCCCCACTTGGTTTATAGCAAATTCTTTGATCAAAACAGTCCCCATCCACCTCTGTGTGATGGATCCTGCAGTATGTCTGAGGGGAAATGCTTGAGGAAAACAACATAGAATAGATATTAAAGATTCGCTCAATGGAGTGGATAGTATTCTTGAAATATTTGGTATCAAATGATCTCCATTGCATTAATCTCTGTGGAATTAATAAATTATGCCATCTCTTCTAGTGCCTGGAATGTTTCATCGTCGTCTTCGTGTTCTAAGAATTGTACGGTTTATATTAGAAGAAATTATTTGAGTTTTTGACCTGTAATTAAAAATGGATTGTCTTTTATAGGCTGAGTAGAGTTGAATGCTCTGGCAAAAGACTAGATCATCAATATTATGAGCCCCATGTGCACTTACAGCATACAAACACACCATCACTGCCACCAGTGTGAGCATGGTAGACATATTGCAAAAAAAAAGATGAAAAAAAAAAACTATAAAAAACTTGGGAAATAAATATTGAAGTGAGGTAGCAGCGGGAACACATATGCATGCATAATACAGAACATCCATGCGGCAGCTGTATATGCCTCTTTGGTAGCGGCTTGTAAAGCCTTGCACCTGCAGTCAGAAGGGATAACGTTACAAGCTGTGTGCTCAGTAGTGCAAGTCGCAGCTCTCTCCGCAAGACCAAAGAGGGGAGAATGGGATACTAGGAGAGTGGGGAGCAAAAGTAGGTCACCCTCCCAGAGACCCACACATCTCTCTCTGCTCCACGCTGCAGTAGTGCGTACGTCTGCCATGAGAGGGCCTTTCACGGGAAGCAAAAATGGGAGTCGACAGCTCTTCCACTCTTCACACCCGCAGCACAAAGGCATGAAAGCCTCGTCTCTGTTCCTGGACGATGCCATGCCGTTGCCGTGTCGGAAAGCAGCAGCAGCAGCAGGAGACGGGGTCATGAGCAATCCATTACTGATATCATAGCCAGGCAGCCTGAGACAGGAGCCCACTTTGTATAATCTGAAGTGATTACAATCAAACACCAGCGAGTTCATCCTGTGGATTATAATCTGCCTCAAAAAGGTTGATGATTACCTTCCCAAATCCTAAAGCTGATAAAGGGACATTATAATCATGCAGCACATGTTACACAGCTACTGTAGAAACTGTACTGTAGTGTATAGCTGTTGTGGGTGTATAGTTTTCCTAATCATTGCACAATTGCTGCTGTAGTAAAATCCAGAATGATTTATATTCCCTCCCTGCACACAAGTTCTCTCCTAAGTTTCTCCACCAGCGTGCACTTTCAGATCAGCCGGCTGCTGACTCATCAGTTTCATAAAGGAGCAGCAAGTGCTTTGATCTCAGATTTGGAGAAAAAGGAACCAGGAATGAGAAAGAGAGAGAGAGAGCATGTGAGACAAAGAGAGAGAGAGAGAGCAAGAGAGAGAGAGAGAGAGTCAAAAGACCAAGAAATTGCTGTTGATTTGAGCTTGTCTAATTTTAGCACTTACATTTATGTAAAAGAACAGACACCCATGGGTGGGGAGGAGTGGATGCTTTAGCAGTGGAGTGCATTAAGCTCAAACAGCATGTGCTTTCACTGGTCGGGCCAATGAAGAACGTCCAGCTTCCTCCATAAAGCTGTCGGCCCTGATTTTATAAGGTGTGAGCACAAACTCCAGGTTCAACAACCTCTCAGATAAAGCGTTGTGTCCAATTCCAGTGGAGCTGATATCTGATTTCCAGTGGCATTAAAGAAATAAACACAAACAGCCACCACAAAGGACTATACAGTTGATTGTGTCTGTGTGATTTCCTCTGAGGAATCGGTTCTGCCAGTGAGTGATGGTGTGTTGTGAAAACACCACGTCTGAGAGAGGGTGAGATCATCTCCATTCAGGGCCGGGCCACAGCCTTTCAGTGCAGGAATAAGAAGGAACAATGATGCTCTATCAAAACCTGCTGAGAAATCCCATGCAGCCACTCTCTCCCCGGGTTTCCCCACTTCCTGTGAATTGATAATAGACTCTATATTCGACGTTGCTGGAGAAATGGATGCATTGTAAATATGATTTCATATCTGCAGTGGAAAATGGTGAGGTTGCACATCTAGTGGACGTGATTGTCAAAGTTTTATAGTGAAAACATGCAAATGCAAAGCAGGGAAAACATGGTGATCTAGTCTGGGCAATACAGATAAAGGAGCAAAAGAGGGATGAATCTCACTGAAGCATCTCTGTTTGCAGCTGAGAACATAAAGCCAACGTGTGTTTGTCCCTTCACTGCCGGATTTAACACACCAAACTGTTGAGTATGAAATACCTGTAATACTTCTCTGATTACTTCACAGCTGCAAGATCTCTGTGGCACTGGAAAAGGCTTTTCATTGTGCTACAAAACAGTTCATCAATAGGCTCTACAAACTTAACTAACAGCATTACTGGGCTATCAATCATAATCCTGAATCCCTCATTTCTTGAGTAAATTTCATTCTAGCTTAATTTTATCAGGTTGAAGGCTCTTTAATGTATTTAACATCAATGGCGGCCCAATATGAGAAGGCGGTGAGAGCCAACAGGTTGTAACTAGCCTTCAAATCCATAATGTCTGTTAAAATGGCTCTCTCATCATTTGTAACTAATTTTGTTATCATTTATTGAAAATGCACTGTATACCAAAAGTATTAAAGGCTGTACAATAATTACTGTAATACAGTACATTAACATTTACTATAATATGCCTAAAATATATTAGAGTTTCTATGAGATTTTTTCTACCTACAATGTCTGTATGATACCTGCTTTGCTGTGGTATTTAGCTAGGCTATATTATATCCTTCGAAAATCTAACATTGGATTACTGAGGCTCTTCAGTTTTATTGTAAGTAAGGGCATAGCAAGGAGGAATTGTATGGTGTAAAGACAGCTATGCCAAAGCTCGTCTGTTTTGCATAAAGGTTGGCGTAATGGATTTTCCATTGTGAAAAGAGGAAATAAGTTTTCATGTAATTGCCGTAGTGATACTGGCCTACCTATGTGAAATGATTTTCTATTCATTCAAATGAGGTGGCATGTGACGTCAGTGCCCTACTAATTTTCATGCAGCGGCCTAACGCATGTGTTGCATTCAGGCGCTGTCAGAAATATGAAGGGTGTTGCGAGTTCAGCGCGCATGAACAGTTGTAGGTACAGTTGGAATTCTCCACCAGAGTTGCCCAGATGTAACGTTTAAAAGATTTATATTGAGAGAAAAATTGAGGGGGCAAAAATGGATGTCATGCCAAGAACAGATGGAAAGTGATTTGTCTTATTACCCGTGTTGTTATATATTTTGGCATCACAGTATAGTGTTGCTGTTTATATGTTCACTCTTTTCTAACTGCTACATGCCATGCATTCCGGCTGAAACAGATTTTGTTAGTAAATCAATCAAACTGTATTCTGATGTGCAGTTAAGTCTAGATAATTAACTCATTTTAAATAAAATAAACGTAATCAGCATCCCATCCCACTGCAAGCCATTTTGTGATCATAGATCTTAACATGTCTTAGCAGGGCACAATATCTTATTGGAATTTTTATTTTATTTATGTTTTTTTATCATAGTTGACATTACTTAATAATTTGTTTTGCTGTAAAACATAAACTCCAACATATCACTCCCTAACTATGCAACTATTCCATGTGAAAAGTTAATCCCCAAAAAACTACACTCATGGCTTAAAACCTGTTAAAACTTGCGAACACTCGCTGCTTTGACAATTTAACGCCATCCCTATAGCACAGAACGCAGCATAATATCCCACCAGCACCACTGGAATGTGCGAAGTCGTGTCTACAGCGTCACGACTCAAATGTTGGAGCTTGGGAGAAGCACGTGAAGGCAGCATCGGGCGCTTTACCGAGGCAGCTCCAGATCCAGCAGAGTAGGACTGAGTGAGCGCTGTGGGAGCAGCAGGGAGAGAGGATCACTATCGGATACTTACATCTCTGCATTATTCTGCCCAGGAGATGAAATCCGCATTTTAATCGCTCCAAACTTTACTCCAGCCCAAGATGACGGTGGATTTTGAAGAATGTATTAAAGATTCACCCCGGTTCAGGTAAGGACATTTTCGTGTGGATGCGTAACTCCGTATCCTAAATTTCTCGTTGAACTGTTGCACACCTCAGCCAAATGCCACCGTCCTCATAATGTTACAGATATTTTCTGTTTTAATGCAATAATATTCATATAATTCAGCGTGTAGTGGGCGCAATTGAGTCTGCGAACGTCTCTGTCATATCATGAATTCCTTGCATGTTGCATATTGGAATATATTGCGACAACATGTATTGCGTTCATGTCGTAGAGGTATTAATTAACGCGCTAATTGGATCTATAGTGCTTGAATTACAACAACACTGTTTAGACATGTCAGTCCGATTTGTGCGCAGTAACATTTTCGCAGCATCCTCAAGTCAGCCATTATTTACAGTAGGCATGAGGATGAGTGGAAGCCATATGAGTTATCACATGGACTCTGACTAAGCTACTTAATGGAGAGCGTCTGTAGAGGGGAAAGCGTGTAGTATGGGATGGAGGCCTTCTGCAGCATCTCGAGGCTGATACCTTTAGCAAGAGGTGAAATCAAAATTGTCTGCTGGCCCACTGTCAAATTGTGCATTGCTTTTTTCCCCTATCGCTTCCATTTGGCTGCGATGATGTTGTCCATCTGTTAAAAGAGAGAGAGAAGTTGACTGTAACCTGTAATAAAATACCACATCTCAAAAAAGAAAAAGGTCAGGGGAGGAAATGCTTTAGGACAGGAATTCCTCTTACCTTTGAATTGACTTCCCCTCTTTAATGAAGTGCTCACATGACACTGAACTGCTCACAAAGGAGTCAGTTCAAACAGTGTCACTAACCACTGGATCAGAGGAAGCTGAAGGGTTCCGTGCGCAGCCTTGTGCTCTTACTGCTGTGCACGCATAGCACCAAAGGTTAGATAAATAAGGCAGGAATTCCTCTACACCCACATCTCTTCCCCAGACCAGGAGCCAAGAGCTTCTCAGGCTGTGTGGGGTGTCTCAGCGCCTGCCTGCCTGCTAAGCCTGGGTCCTTTTACATATTTGTGTGTGTGTATGTGTGTGTGTGTGTGTGTGTGTGTGCAGCGCTCCCAGAGATAGAATCTCTGCTCCAAATCAAAGACTTCCAGACTTGGCAGCAGCACCTTAATGACTGCCATCTGGGCTGGAGAAAGGCACATCTCAGGAAGCGCTGAGGGAAGGCTATTTACACAAAACCTTCTCCTTCCATGTTTTGTATGCTAAATAGCAAGGCTGCAGCGAGATGAGCCGCGCGCTATCAACCACCTAACTTGTTATCGAGAAGCTCCGGGATCCCTCACTCTGTGCTTTCATAAACCTGAATACAGCTATCTCTTATCTGGCCAAGGCTGTGAATGTGGAATGAAAATATGCAGTTTGGCCACAGCTATCTCAGCGGCTGAAGAGGATCAAAGGCCCACTGCGGAGAGAAGTTCCTATGTTCTATATAAAGCCAATGTGAGCATTCCTCTAGTTTATGTCAAGAGGCAAGGGTCTTATCCAGTGTCGAGGATGTTTAAGCGACTAAAGCGGACACCAAAAGAGACAAAGTAAAAGCATATCCCTCTAGCCGCTGAAGCCTGTAACAAGGTTTTCAGAGAGCATTCAAATGGCTTCTTTATGGAGCTATAAGCAGCGCAAATGTTATGTAACAACCCTGGAGGTGGATGACTGGAAGGAAGCAGGCCCGGAATAGGAAAATCAAGGCTTTTTCACTTTTAGCATTTGCATGACGCACCACTTCCCACACGTGTAAAATCATGCAGGAAATCAATTCTGCATGATTGCCTCTCACATGTGGCATGTTTGACTATACTTAGGAGTTTAGATCGCTGAGAGATTCGCCACCCAGTGTTCCGGCCAGGACGTGCAGTAAAAAAACATTTGGCGTTTGGTTCCGTCGCTGCCATCTTCCTCTTCTGTCCTCTCAAGCTGTTCCGGAATAACGCTGTTGTAGCACTTTCCGTTTGCCATGTAATTTGTGCTGGAAGTGGCAAGGAATCTGGTGAATGAACTGACCACTTCAGGGCCCCCGAAGATCGCTCGGACAGACTGTGCCTGTTCAGCTTTCCTCCCTGATGTGTATTCTGTGTTTAGTCTCTATGGATACCCCAGCTCGGACAGATGTGCGATTGCAACCCTGATGCTGTCCACATCTGGTTTGAGAAAGTGGTCCGTAATGATTACACGGCCGCAGGAATTTGTGTGTTTGTGTTTGCTCCAGCACAACATTGGCAACATGTAACATTTGAACTGCTTTCTCCCCACTGACATGTTAATTTGAGGTCACGCTCACATACTGTTAGAGGATAATATTGTGAGTGGCCACACTCTCTTATGAACCAGAATCTCATGTGATGCCTCATATGAGTTATTTTGTTAAAATTAGCCAGAGTGATGATCACTTCAGTGAAACCACATCTGAGGATGATACACTTCATGAGCACTCCAATGGTCAGGCCATCGTTTGCTGTCTGACCTTTATTTCTCAGCCTCAAGGTTTCATGTTGCACTTAAATACACTCTTAAGATGAGCAAAACCGCTGTGACTGCCTCTAATATTCATGCCAAGCTGGAGAAGGGAGTCTGATCACGTCCCCCTTTGCCGTTTAGCGGGACTTGTGGCGTCCTTGATGATCCGTCCTTGTGCCCCAGCAGTCCCTCAGCAGAATATGACTATTGTCCAGAGACAGCCTCGCTTCCGCTGAGAGACAGACTCTTTTCATTGAATCTGAATGGCCCAGGGCAGCGAGCCCCGATGATCCTTCCTTCCCTCCCATGTGAGCAGCTGGGGGGCGGGGTGCTGATGTGAGGCTGCCTTCATGCTGATGGGCTTGTCATTGACTCACAGCGGGCCTTCCCTGGCAGAGGACAGCCAGGACAGGCAGGGAATCCGAGGCCAGTGACCTGTGGTGCTCATTGCTTGTGTGTCTCTGGCGTCTGTGAGAGAATGACCGGATGGATGGATTTGTGACCCATACTCAGATGACGGGGGGCGTGGGGGGGGGGGC
>OMLF01016480.1:1514-13186 GCA_900302615.1 Holocentrus rufus | reverse complement strand
GCTCTGCCTGCTGGATAAACTGTTTGTAAAGGGCAAAATGATTCATTTCTGTATCTTGTTCCACATAAATGATCAAATCAAATATACACAATGCAAAGAACAATTGGTACAAAATACTGAAACTAACTCTTGCTCTGTCTGTTATGGATGCATTTATCTTTTTTTATTTATGAGTGATTTCCTAAGTTCATCTGCATCCAGCTGCCCCTTTGATTAGATAAAAGCTATGCCACAGAGGTTAAAAATGATAGGCTTTGCTATCCATTGCAGACCTTAGCCAAATCAAACATGGATAGGATGCAATTTTACAATCAGTTTGCGCTTCCATTTTTGCTTCCTGCACACTGTTTTGCTCATCCAGATATCAACACTGAACAGGAAAGTGCATTCTCAGTTGGCCTTGTGCAGGATCCTTGCCATTTCAAGATATCCGTTCACCTAACCTAACCTCCATGTTTACTGAAACACACACCAAATTGGGGCTTCCGCCGTGAATTCAGGATGGGGTCGATTCCTTTTCCTGACAGTTATCTACATGGTAGGATACACAGCAACTACAGTAAATTCATAATAGTACCAAGAATATCTCCCTCGCAATGTGAGCTGAGGCCTCTAAAGCCAGGAGTCACGCCGAATTCAGAGCATCAGGTTCATCTTGGTTCGTGGTTGTGACAAACAGTCCGGCTGAGCGTGCATTGTTTTGTTTTATGGGGGATATTTGTTGTCCTCCTGGAAGATCTGCATCTCCAGCTGCATGGAGCTGGAAGGGATTTCTGCTGCGTGGTCTTGTTGCTTCTGCTCTATTTCATGCTGACCTCCTTCCATTTGGAATCTATGTCAGTGGCCCTTCTGTTCAGCCAAGAGTGCTCCTCCCAAGACTGTGACTTTGGCCAGCGAGGGTGGGAGGACACACCATTATTGTAATTGAAAAAGCACATCTTTGACATCAAGCTGGCCACTGTCACATCCGTCTTCCAGTGCAGCAACAGCTGGGAAATAGATCAATATTTTATTGATACAGTGATATGATTAGATATTGTTAGGGATTTTGCATATCAAAATATCATGATATGGCCTAAGTGTTGTCTTTTTTGTTGTCTTTTCCCTTTATAGGCTGCATTGCAATAAGGGAATGCAATTTCCTGAACTTATTAGACCATTGTAGCTGTTCTGTCATTTGCCTCCACCTGCTTAATCATCATATCCACATTACTAAAGGCTGTTTATCAAAAATCTCATATTGTCAGTATTTTGTGAAAGCACCAAAAGTCATCCCTACAATATCATCACAATATCGATATTGAGGTATTCATTCAATAATCTTGTGATATTTGATTTTGTTCACATTGCCCAGTCCTAGCTGCAGCTGATAGCTGCAACAGGCCAATACAAGTGCACTGCATACAAGCAGTATTCAGTGTGTTAGAGTGTGAGTCCTTTCAAGCATCTCTTGTAATGCATGCATATTTTTAGATAAGGTCTGAAACCAACAAGAAATGGCACTGTGTCCTCTTTTGCATCGTTTTAATGATCGCTGCTTGCGATTTCCACATCAGACGCATCGAATTGCATGCTCTGCTACCATCCCTCCCACCCATGTGAGTTTATTCTGCTATTTTAATTTTCATCCATGTCCTTGATTTCATGACTGAGAGAGCTCAATGGGGCTGGCCTGCAGGCATTTTCACCATCTTGTTATGGGTGTCAGTGAGCTCTGTGTGCACTGGAGCTAACAACTCCAGGTAATGAAAGCAACAGGGATTAAATCAGCAGTGTGCAGTTTGATGGCAGTGTGTCTTAATCAGGGATTAGCCCACTTTCCTCTGCTCAATCCCACAGCGGCAAGGTGTCACACCTGGAAGCTAAACGTCCGACTGGTGTCGCCCTGATGTGGGGGAATGCAAACTGACCCGATGGTGCACTGAGCACAGACAGCTTTTAAAGCAGCGGTTGCACAGCGTCATTCGCCCCTCGCTGAGAAGGCACAGCACCATTAGCGCCATCGCAAGCGAAAGAAAAAAGCTTTCATCTTTTCAAAATGAGACAAGATGAAGGGCTTTTGCCAGTTGGAGCCTCAGAGCTCACCAGGATCACTCCAAAGCAATGTAGGGCAGCTGTTGGAAGGTCGCCTCAGATTGATTATTAAAGTGTTTGAAGGATGTCCTGAGGAGCAGGGAACAGCCAGTGTGTTGCCAAAAGCAATGTGTGATAGATCGACGAGGCTCTAGGTTAGACTTCAGGAAACGAGTCCTCTGCAGCTGTAGTGCATGGAGTTGAAATCAGAACAGCTATGTGGGGAATTGGTAAAGATGTGAGTACATAGTCAGTTTAATGATACCCTTTTGAAAATTATATGCAGTGATACCCTGTAATAATTTGAAAAGAAATATCAGGTTACAGGTAGAAAGGCCTAGCATGTGCATAATCGTTTATATGTGAAAGCACAGAGCAGTCCACTGTCAACTGTAGGTTGGTACAGCATTGTATTAGGTAATATATAACTGGCTTTTATATCCAGAAAGGTAATTAATGGTTTTGAGCTTATGTTAGCGGAGATTAAACCCTGAAATGCTTTGGGATGCTGAGATGATGTCATCCCCGAGCCTTTTGTGTTGGAGGGGAAGTCGCTGCATGAGCCCTGGCTCTCCCTCTCATTTCATTTTAATGAATAGCAAGACGTTTCACACACTGCACACACAAAGAGCCATGCAAAGCAGGGTGCTGCATGCTGAACACTGTGCTAATCTACTTCTATAGGACATCCAGAGAGGTGACAAAAGACCTGGGGTGTGTGCCAGCGCCCACAGAGGACCTGCTCCCCCGCTTCCCTCCGCGCACCACCGGCCGGAGTGTGAACAGTTTATTAAGTGCAATGAAATCTAATAGTCAAGCCACATGACTGTCATTCAGCTCCATTCTGGTTGCCTCTCTTTCAGCCCAGCCATCCGGTATTGCCACAGGTTGCGCATGCTATGTTTCAGACATTGAATCAGCACTATGGCAACGTCCTGAGCCTTAAATGATGGATGAGTTGTAGTAAACCGGCATTAGTATTCCTATCACAGCCCACGGTGAATGAAACCAATCATGACTAATGTGAGGCTGGGGAAATAGAAAAACGAGAGCCGGACCAGCAAATGCAGCATAACACGTTGGAAGGCGCTGAATGGATTTTTAAACCCTGATAATCTAAGCCTTTAGTCTTACTTCACAGTGTGGTTCAATAAAATTACTCAGAACTCAGCGTTTTGTTGTCCCTCGCAGATTGGATTTTTGGTAATCTAGAGCAAACATCTGATCTCAATTCTGTATGGGGTTCAGATATCAGATGTCTCATGCTGCTTGGAAGAGAAAATCCACTTTCCCCTTGATATGTATCAGGAGGGCTCCAGTTTCGCCTCGAGACAGACCCAATCATGTGTTTTGCCCATGGGGTCATAAAGCAGAATATCTTCCAGAGAGAGCACACGGGGACATCTGGAAACATCGGCAAAAACACATATTCGATTCGCAGGCATCTGATACTCACAAGCATGTTGGCCAGAAAATTTAGATTCAGTGCAAATATTAGTCAAGACCGCAAACGAGTATCGGAGCATAGCTAACAACAGGTTGCTGGAACCCCTAGTATTTGGATTAGTATCATCTGTGCACCTTCAACCCTTCCTGACCCGCGTGGAGGGAGTTAAGCCTGGGCTGCAACGTGACTCCGCGGAGGACTGCTGGTTATGCCTTGTCAAATGGACTATAATTCTGAGTTAATATAAATAGTCTGACTAATGTCCCGGGTGGATTATCCATACACCAGAGCTTTCAGATTTACTACAGGAAAGCTCGGTGTAATAGAACGAGACAGCGGTGCAGTTGCTCAGTTCCTCTCTCCTCTGAGCGGTCATTTTTTGTGGCTTTCACATCAAATTAATTGCTTCGATAGCCCGCATTGTTATAAAGCGTTGGCTTCATCTCTTGAGAGCACACGACTTAAAAATACTCCGCATAGGTTCAAACTTTAGAAATCAGATTAATCTACACGAGGTTTTCCCATTAGTGGCGCTGAGTCTTCACGCCGGACAGTGCTTCACCAACCACGCTTTACATTATAAGATAAAACAGTAATTGGAAAAAACCCAATTTCCTGGCCACGTAACGCCTACGTTCGTCCTATCTCATCGCCCATCTCTCAGCTGTGCTGCAGACGGTGCGGGGGGAAGACATGCTGTTATGAAGGATTGCTTCCCGGTCCAGAGGAAAAGGCCAGCGGCAGCACGTGAGGAGCTGTCCTCGCCTGTGAGGCGATGACTGGGCAGGGCTCTGCAGGCTTGTTGCTGTGTATCATTTCTCAGTGGACCCACAGAAAGTAGTCTTAAGATGAAGTGACCTGAAGTCAGTGTGTTGTACTTACAGGCTCTTGCCGAATTTAACTCTGGATTTGTTGCATCTGTGTGTTTGATGAGAAGAACAGAAAAATAAAAGAGTGGCTCCTTGGTTTGACAAGAGAGTTATGACTAACAGATTTCACTGTTTAATGTCATGTCTCCGAAATGTCTCCCCTGATGACCAGGCCGCTCCAAAGAACTGTGCTCACATGGGAAAAGTGGCTGCGTAGTTTCCAGGTGTGTCAACATCACCCTTCCATCACATTTATCGCCCCATGGGTCAGAAAATGGGATGAAGCTGTTGACTGAAGTAGGGGTTTCAACCATAGTGCTCGCTGTGGCAATCGGTGGCATAACTGGAAATGCATATCAGAACCTGTCGCGCTACAAGTATGAAGCAAGAGCATGAGATGGGTCCGCGGTTCGGCGCTAGGCTCTGATTCCGCTCAGTTTTGAAATGCTGAATCACCCATGTAACCAAGAGGAGCATCTGTTTTTGATTTGGTCCCTTTCTCTCTCCCTCTCCCCCTCTCCCTTTCCCCTCTGTCTTCTTTCCCCTGTGAGCGGGGGCAGACTTCCTGGTCACGGCTGGGCCAGGACTGGGTCTGGGGATGGGTCAGGAAATGCGTCAGCCCCGCTTAAATATTAAAAGTCCGCTCTGAGTAAAGGGCAAAAAGTCCAGGGAGACGGCCTGTGATGAAGTTACTGCCCTGCTTTGACACCCAACCCATCTCTGCCGGGCTGAGTCATAACATAAACCTGTCTGTGGATCTGGGTGCATCATATATCCTAACGAATATTGCCTTGTGTTCTCTTGGCACCGGTACACACTCTCAAACATCTTCCAGGGCTGCTTTCTCTGAATTTGTGGCCTCAGCCATTTGGACTATTTGTCATTTTAACACCACGCCTGCAGGAACTAAATGGAAAGCTAGAAGAGTCTAAATTTTGAATTCCTCTTTACTCGTCATACATTGTTTTCTGACCGTGTTGAGGTCTGTCTGGAGATTGTGGTTTGGGGAAGAAACGAACGAGCCATGGCTGCAGCTCTGTTTTTCTTTTTTCTTTTTTTCTCCCCCCCTTACTTCTTCTAACAATTCTGTTTGTATATTTCCGCTCTGCTCTCCCTTCATTCCACGTCTGGCAGAGCTAACTGTAATTCTCAAGAGAGTCATTCCCAATGCCGTTTTTCAGCATTGTTAACTGGGGAGAGACAGCCATCCTATGCCTCATTGCACTCTGTCACTGTTTTGCACGTCAAGTGTCAAGCTTGATTTTTCTGCCATCGTCCTGCTGTTGGATTTCCCTCACATTCTGCGAGCCCACAGCAGCAGCTCGGCGTAATGCAATATTCTCGAAGAAAAGCTGTTAGTATCTATTTTAGCACCAATTTACATACTTGACATAATAAAAATGCCATCTCAGAACCATAGAAAGATTAGTAGCAGCTGTGGTTATAGGGGTTTTTAATAAATCATCTCAGTATTTGCCTGCTTTGTGTATTCGTTAGGCTTCCCTGCTGACATATGCAAGGTCTGGTTAGGTCTTTGTTGGTTGGGTTTTATCAACATCCTGGCCCAGAGATTGATGGAACGGGGTCGAGGGTCATGGAAGAGAGCCAGAGATTGACGTCATGGGCATGATGCTGACTTCAGGCTGGAGGAAACACCTGGGGGAAAGACAGGAGGAAGTGACAGGACCCAGCACCTCTCTTGTTGTCTTTGACCGTCTCTGTCGGCTGGGTGAACTCCGCTGACGTGGAGACGTTCACGTGATGTATGGGCGGGTAACGTGAACGGGCATCGCCGGCGCAGACTAATGTAAACCATGAGTCCGCTGTTTAGACTGTATCTCCAAATTCAGTGCGTTCCAAAGCAGTTCTGCGTTCGCTCTCGACTTTTTTTTTTTGGATCAAACATTAAAACAGCAGGTTCTCAGTTACTGTATTCATGTTTCAAGCGTGCTGGAAATAAAACGGTCGCCTGCATATGGAAGCTGTGTGTTGTTTGAGCTGTTGTTCCTGCAAGTTCCATCTCCCAAGTTTTCAGACAGGAAAGAGCTGAATGCTTCACACGTCTGGTATGTCTTTCTAGTGCAAGCCAAGCTGCATGTTTAGCCCACAAAAATGCCGGGAAGACTCCCAGCTCAGCCCCACCACCGCCGGACACATCATGGCTGCATGTGCGGGAGGGGTTTTTCAGCTGAGGGAATTCAGCTATTTCACCAAAATGTCAGGGTGTTAAGATGTAGGATTGGCTTACTGTGACCGGCGCTCTTCTCTCTGCACCCATTCACCCAGGCAGGCCTGGTGTGGAGCTTAGAAAGAAAAAAAGGCTGCAAGAAGAACCATGTCTGTAGGCTTCATTGTCTTCCTCCCCTCAATGGAACATTGTCCGGGCCAGTTCTCACAGCCCGGGCCTTCGCCGTCTTCTGTGTGTGTGCATGTGTGTGTTCTAGTCTCACCCTGAATATCTTCATTGACATTTTTGCATGTTGGGCTCATCCTGGACCACCCTGTGCTAACATAAACCTGCGCCGCAGACCGAGATGTCTCATATCCTGACCTTTCTCTGGCCTGTCAGTCTTTCTCCTGTCTCTCCCTGGATTGTTGCCGATCGGGAGCGTCCCACCCCCGCTTTTACAATAGTGCTGTGATGTCCCACACATCCTCTTGCACCCTATATAATAATAAACACACAACTTGAGACTGTCCCTTTAGTGATGGTGCACAGGAAGCACTCACAAACTGCCGTTATCCACAGGCTGGTTCTTAATGCGGGAGTGGTGCATCGCTGCAAAGCATTGTTGTTCTGAAAGGGTTAATTTATGTCACACTTCCTCTACATGACGGCCTTTGTTGGCCAGCTCTGCTCCCTGTCTGGAGTGCCATACCCCCATGGGCTATGGTGGCCTAATTGCATAGCCCCTAACATTGATGGGGGATGGAGGGAGCTGGCACTGCATTATGCATGGGGCCTACCAACACCCAGCTGGTTTGTCAGGACGCCTAATTGCAGCCAATAATAAGGACGTCCTCCCTAACCTGTGCCAATTTCCAATGATATTCTGATTATATCTTTTAACCTGAACCTGCGCGCTAATGGTTGCTCAAAGGCTGGACTGAAAAGGGATTGTGCCTTTGCCCAGAGGACTCCTGGACCTTTGAATGATCTGCACAAAGAGCTTTGTTCGTTTGTTACATCAGCACCATTTACTACTTTAATCAGTATTAAATCACTTTTGTCAGAGATATTTATTCACATCAGTATCAATTTTTACTTAAATGAGTATCAACTCAGTGTCATTTCTTAAATCATTTTCTTTTTCACAATCACACTGTAAAACTCTTGAACGCACTCATGATTTTATGTAATGTTCTTTTATTAATTGTTCTCGTCCTTTTAATGACCTGACTTTTGAGTTACCGTGATTCCATTGCTCTTTGCATTTTACTGTCAATTTGGTCTTTCTGCTTTTATCCTATCATTTCTTAAAGTGCCTCATTTTGAAAAGTGCCACTAAAATGCAGAATATCACTTCTGTCATTGGAAATGTTCTTCCAGGGGCTCATATGACTTCAAGCAGTGTGTGATAAAGGTTTAATGCAGCATTGGGACAGAGAGCGTTTTATTGACTATGAAGTTAATCTTCTTCTTAAGTGTAAATGTGATCACCTGACTGTAATGGGCCTCTTTATATTGGCCATGAGTGGTTGCCAGGATCTTTATCTGCCTGTCTGTCTCACTCTCTTCCTCATCTGCTTTGCCTCTCTCTCTCTTTAATTGGTATACTAATTAGTTCTTTAGGTGCTAATACCGTATTTAGACATCTCCTCTGCCATTGGCCAAGAAACACAGGAAGATCTTAGGTCAATATACAGTAATTCTGAGATCACGCTGTGACATTTGGCCAAGTTTAGTTACAGGCTGTTGCATCACATTTATCTCCGCTGTTTTGCATCCCGGCAAATGATCTATGCCGGTAGTCGCCATTCACGCACATGTTATATCCATTAAAGAAATGAGAGTGCAAAACGGTATTAGGGCTGCTTCCCGTGATGATATCAAAGCGAGAGTTGTGCATGTGATTTTCAAAATGACACATGTGCTCGCTGGACGCATTCCCATTCATTGTCTCTCTCTCAGCTGCATTCCACTTCCAACTACCAAGAAAAATACTGTCAGCAGGAAGGTCAGGAGGGGGAGCAACACATGGCTGCTCGGGAACGTACTGTATGTACTGGATACTGAGAGAGAAAGCTGCATTTATAAAAACTGCCTGCATCGTCTTCTCTCTCCTTCTCTCTGCCTCTCTAGCTGTGTCCCTGTCTGTCTCTCCCCTCCTGTCCTCTCTTATTATAATCTCTTATTATACAGTGGTAAGCAGTAGACCTAGATCTTTGTCTGGACTGAGCGTCATCACTTATTGACAACTAATCTCTTTTTAAATCTCCTGTCCTGTGGTCACAAGTGTTGGGTACAGACTGGGGATGCATTAGTACCATAGCTCTAACTACGTAGCTCTAAAGGCTTTCAGGAACATTTGTGGATTGATTTTGGAAAACCACTGAGGGCACACACTTTTAAGATTAAATTCTAAAACCCAGATGCCTTAAAGCATATTAAAGATCATGAGTGCTAGTTTTTGACAAACTTCTCTTTGATGTCATTGTCAGCACCACATCGATTTTAAGTCACTGTTTTAAAGACTTTGACAATTGTCGCTCTATATTTTTGTGTTCTACTTACAAGCCTCCCTGCAGCTGACACAATGAGATCTTAGCAGCATGGCCGTAGATATCTGCACTGACATCCATATTGTGCTGCCTCCATTGTAAGCTGGAAACAGACACATGCATGTCTCTTACAGACCTGCAGAAACACGCCTCCTCAAAGCTTAAGAAATGTCCATCATAGCAAATTATGTACTTTAAAGGACTATTTTACTTAAAACAAATATGAAATCTCTCTGTGAAATAATTTTATTTGTTTCATATGCAGTTTCACCTGTTACGGGACTTTTGCAGAGGTAAAGGTTAGTTTTGGTATTTTTCAACCCAAGACATATGATACTTGTCATATATAACCAGACATAGCACAACCTCACTTTTAGCTTTACGAACGAAAAACTCACCACTCTGCTGCAGCCTCTTGCTTGCTTTCAACGCACCCCAACAGGGAGCTCATTTTCATCCGCAAAAAACATAAATGTTTTTTTTGAAAATGGGAAATTCACAGCACAATATGTCTCAAAATTGCCTGCCTCAAAAATGGCTGCAAACTGGGCTTTCCAACAGGTTTTATTCAGCATTTACTATAATACATTGCCCTGTATTCATCCATACCGCTCTGCTGCTAATTCAGCTGCTCTGTTGACTTGAACAAGGACCTCGGAATGTCCATTTTGTAAAGTTAATTAATTAATCAATGCTCAAATCAATGCTCAGTGCTAAAGCATATATATTTTTAAGTTGAGGCTGTGAAAGCCATTTACAAGACAGGTATTCCGAAGCCGGAGTTCAAGTGGATGCAGCATTAGCTAACAGCAGCAGAATAGTGTGGAGGCAATGTATTATTGTAAATGCTAAATAAAACATGTTGGAAGGTGCTGTTTGCAACCATTTTTTGAGTGGACATTTCCAAGACGTGCTTGACTGTGTTGTGACTTTTCCGTTTTTTAAAAAGCATATTTGTAATGGTTTTTGAAAACAGTCCCGTTTAATGTTGTTGAAGGGTAATAAGAAACTGCAGCAGAGCGGTAGGTTCTCCTCACTAAAGCTAGCAGTGAGGCTGTGCTGCGTGTGGTAATAAATGGTGAGTATCAACATTTCAATACGTTCTGAGTTTAAAAGTTCTGAATCTATAGTTTTTCCTACTCAATACAAAACCAAAGCCGCCAGAGATAGTTGCGGTGCAGCTGTGGTGCAGATGCTACAGGTCTGTACTTATAGTTTGCTGGTCTCTTGCCCACTGGCCACCTCCGCCCATCCTGCACAGCACATCACCTCCTGCCCCCTCGTCCTCCTCGGGCCTTTAGTCAGAGGCTTAGCATGGACACGAGCCCTCCAGCCACACGGCTACAAATCCCCTGCTGATTCCCAGATAAGCCTCGGTCGTGGCCCACCACTCCCACTGTTTAGTCCTCTAACTTTGACTGACAGCCAGGCCGCACCAACAATCAAATCCCTAAGGGACGCGCAGAATAATGGGCCCCGCTATCAGGTTATCCAAACAGTTCAAGATGGTCTGAAAAGCTGCTTGTTAAAAGCAACAATGGAACAACAACAACCAATTGTGTGAGGCAAACGCTGCATGTCTCAGCGAAGATATGAAGTCACTTTTTGACACTGGGTCTTTTAGAAAGGCTATCTTTAATACTGAAATGTATCCAGTTGTCTAAGTACAGAATGAAAGGCAACACTGTGCAGAGGACGTCTGGTCCAAAGCTGACCCATAGTTATAGCTTTGAAATATTAGTGGAAAGGCTGACACAGGAAAGAAAACCCTCACAGATCCAGCTCAGATATTGTAGGAGAGAAAAACGTGGACTCTCTGCCACATTATGGGCATTATGGGTTATAATTTTGGAGCTCTGGCATGTGCCGTTACAATTTTAAAACTGAACAGGGACAACAGGTCTATCAATATTCTTGACGTAAGCAGTTGGATTCTGCTTTTGTGTTCAACTTGTAAATACAGCTTTGCTCGGGGCATGCGCCCTTAAATCTTGCCCGTGTCTGTCCGAATAAAGACGCTAAAATTAGATGATCCAGATGTTTTGCCATTTGTCTGCTGCACAAAGCCCAAAGGATGGTTAAAAATGGCAACAATGTTATTTTCATTATTTAGACATCACAAAATCTCCACAAGTCAGCGGATGGCTTCATAATGCCAGAGAGAAAAAAGCGGCAGTGCCTGTCCCATTTTCCTATTTTTACTTGAAAGAGGCCTTCACGGTCTGCTGATTTTTTTCTCCTACATTATTCACTCTCTTTGACACGCGTAAATATGTTGGTTTGCTTTATTCTAGATCAGCTCGATGCCTTTGTCCGACAGCGGATCCAAACCCTCCGCGTCTTGTCTTGACCTCGTGTGTGACTGGCTGGAATTTGAACAGAAAGAATTTCGAAAAGAGCGGGAAAGGCCTCCTCAGCTGTTGTTTTTGCTCCAACCCGGCCTCTGTGTCTCTCTGACACGTTATTCCCTGGCTGTGAAGCGAAGGGGGGAGACACACACGCTGTCTTTTTGGCAGGCGAACCTCTTGCCCCTCCAGTACCTCTGTGCTGCCTGTGCCTTG
>OMLF01016472.1:2054-21542 GCA_900302615.1 Holocentrus rufus | reverse complement strand
GTGGCGGGAGGCAGAGCTGGAGATTTGGGCTGGGACGCGGCTGAGACGACAGCAGGATGCTGAACAAGTGTTTCCGGCTGAGGCGGTGGGGGTGGAGCCTGGGTGACCGGAGCAGGAGGCATCGTAGGAGAGGGCTGCGGCAGAGGCGGTGCAGGAGAGGAGGAGGAAGAGGATGGTGGAGGTGCAGTACCCTGATCTTCACCACTGGGAGTGTCCTGGGGTAAATGCAAGGAGGGCAGGGGCTGAGAATCAGCGGCGCCCCCTGAGTCTTTATCCGGCTGCGCAGCCTCGGCTTTAGCGGGCCGTGAGGAAGAGGTGGGGTTTGCACTTTTGCGTGCAGACGCGGGAGGGGAAGCTCCACTGCTGGCGCGAGCCGCCGCCACAGCGGCCTGGCGCTCCTTCTTCCTACGGCTCAGCTCCGCTCCCAGGCTGGAGTTGAGCGGCAGGCGGGATGTGGAGGGAGGGGAGCGGCTGGTTGGTCGGCTGCTGTGGGAGCTGCCACCTGCCCCGGCAGAGGAAGTGTGCCTCTTGCTACGAGAGCGAGAGGATGAGCGACGGGAGGAGGAGTATAGCAGGGGGGAACGACTCCTGGAGCGGCCTGAGCGTCTGGGGAAAAAATAAAGTAATAATAGAATTTCAAATCCTACTGCCTCTTCTTGAACAGCCAAAGAAGTCATGAGAACATTTGTGTACTTTTAAAAGGAATAATAGATCTGGTGTTCAGTACTCAAATCAAAGAACATCTTCCACAAGATATAATGTCTCTTGTATCATATTAGTGATGAAAGCAAAACCATTTGGGCCTGATGGTTTCGAAAGAGACCAGAACTTGACATGGAATGCTGCAGGCCAATAGAGAAAACAACTGTTGCTCTCAAAACCAACACGGTTTGGATCTAACACCATAGAGATTTGGGGCGACACAACAACCTGTTCTGTCTCATTTACTTTTTATAGTTCCAAAACTGCAGCAATCTAGGATTATCTAACCATTAAGCAGATGACGACCAATGGAGATGAAATTCGTCTGCTTCATTCAAATCAGTTGACACTTTCCTAGTAAGCTATCTGTCTTACTACCTGCACACCTGCCCACTTACTCCCTCACACCAAACACAGCTCCAGGTTTACTGACATCTTGCTATGTAAAAAATCAAAATGGCTGAATGTAAACAGTGCAGCCACCCTCCTGTACTGACACTACTACCTCCCCCCTTCACTTTCCTGATACTCAGACCTCCAAAGCACCTCTGAGGGTTTCCTGGTCTATGGGGTGGTGGTCCAGTAGAACTCCTGACTCCTACTGTCACCTTCATATTGACAGGCAAGCACTTGCTGGAGGAAGGAAATATATCTGTCTGAATTTAAACTTTACACTGCATGTTGCTCATTTCTATAGGTTATTCCTGTTAAATGCTAATACTCACTATGTACAAATGTTTTGATGTAAGCTAACTCACTGTAATAGCTGGAGAGCTAAGCAAGTCTCACATTAAGTGGACATAGACTATTGAACTATCAATATGGGCTCTGACCTTCTAGGCTTCCCCTATCAACCTGTGTGTGTTTGTGTTCAGGCCTCAGCATGCACACCTCCTGTAGGTTTCCAGGTGGATCCTGGACTAGGTACTCACCGTGACATGGGGCTGGTGCTGGAGGATCTGCGGGTGCCATAGGGGCTGATGGAGCGCCTCCGTGAGTAGGGGCTGTTGTCCCTCTCGTAGCTGGAGGACCTGTGTCTGCTGCCGTAGGGGCTGTCTGATCTCTGCCTGCTGCGGCGGGACATCTCTCGGTAGGGACTGGGGCTCTGCTGGGCCAGCCTGCGCCTGTGGTAGCTGTCCTCCCCCTGCTGCCCATACCCGCTGCCCAGTGGACTGTCACTCCCAGCCCCTCTTCTGGGACTGGGAGACAGATTGGAGCTTGTGCCTTTCCGACGTGGGCTCCCCCTGCTCGATGTCTTGCCCTTGGGGCTGGACTTGTGGCTCTTGGAGGACTTGCGGTGGCTCCTGTCAGTCCGACTCCTCTGGGACGAGCTGCGGCTGCCCTCCCCGTGGCCTTCTCTCCGCTGTTGCCTGTCTTTGCGAGACTTCCCTGAGCGGCTGCTCTCCTTGCTGCGAGATGAGGATGTGGAGGAAGTAGTGCTGCCTACACTGGTTGCAGGTTGTACTTGGGTGGAGGGCATCAGATCCCCACGCTTTGACCCAGAGTCCCCGTCTGACTGGTCCTGACGCCTGGATGAGGAGGCCACTGAGGAGGCCACAGAGGTAACCTTCTCTTTGCTCTTCCCAGAGCTCCCTTTCTCCCGGTCCTTGCTGCTCTTTTTCTTGTAGCTACGCTCCCCATCCTCAGAGTCTCTAACTTTGCTAGGGTCCTTGGACTTCTTCCGTGAGTGCCTGTGCCCCCTGTTCTCCCTACCTCCAGTCTCACCATCGTCCTTCTCATAATCAGAGGAGGGGTCCAGTCGGTCCCTGGTCCCCCGCTCCGAGGGTCTGGAGGAAGGTGGGTCCGAGAAAGTGTCCGAGTCTGAGCTGATATCATCATACTCCACCAGAGGCTTCACTGTGTTGACAGCAGGAGGCGCCGTATCACCGAGGGTAGAAACTTCAGGGCCCAGTGCCATTGAGGATTCACGACCATGTTTGGTTGATTTATGCCGTTTGCGTCTTGCAGAGGAAGAGGACATTGAAGATTTTAACTGCACCTTGTCGTCTTTGCTCGTCATGTTTTCCGCAGAGGTATGAGGCGGGGCCTGGGTCTGATGTAGCCCACCGCTGAGGCTCGATTCCTGTTTCCTCTTGGTCCCATGGTTTCGGTCCGACCCAGGCATCCCTCACGTCGGTGACGGTACCTCTCCTGCGACCGGGCCTCGGTGGCCCAGGCAATGCATTCACAGGAGAACGGTAACAGTTACTCCTAAATGCCAAAAAGTGTTGCAAGCAAGCAGAAACTGGACGACCAAACACACAAAATAAACAAACCAGGCCGCTCACGTCCAGTCCTCCTTAACGCTGGTTCATTCCATTGAGATCGCCAACATAGTTTGTCAAAGTAGAAAAAATGACAAGGTGGTTTTCCAGTGCTGTGAAGTCTGTGCTTTGAATTAGTCAGTGAATGAAAAAGATCCAAACCAAACATCGGAGCATTGTGGTCTCGTCTCCGTTTCTATTAAGCTAGCTCTGCTAGCCAGTGCTGAGCAGCTAGCGTGCTGATTCGTAAAAAAGAAAAAAAGTCCCTTAGTAAAAGCTGTCCTTGTCCGGTGCCAAGTTAAGTAAAGGTGTTTTTATTCCAGATTAACGGTTTTAGCGTTCAGAAACAAGCTAAGGCCGTCATTAAAAGGCGCTCGTTTCTCGAACAAAATGAAAACTTGACCCGGTTGGTACTGTTTACATGTTCCCTTTAATGTAAATTTTATCCCCTATAAATTCAATATTGATCAGAAATCATAGTATATTCGTGTGCAGTAAATGTTCCAGTTTATTATCAATGGCTCTGGGAATCAACCAGGCCTATATTTAGGGCGATGCTGGTGGATTTAATAACATCCACAGCCCTATCTGAAGGAGACTACAAACGCCATTGTGGCTCCTGTGACTAGCAGGTTTTCCGCACAGTGGAATGAACCGGAAACCCGGTATGCTGTCAATCTTCGACGTGTCCTAGCAACCTCCAATCAAGAAAGACATCCCGCCTTCTCTGCTCGCGGTGGCGCGTCAGCGACGCAGTACTTTCTCGGGCCTGCACAGAGCGAAGTTAATATGGAGACACACTTGTCGATACAAGTAAGGTATTTGTAGAAAGCAGCCGTGGGAATTCGCTAACTTTCGGTTATTTTTAAATGAGAAAAACAAATAAATAAAATTTAATTAAACTCGCCTCAGTGTCATATCGGTAAGTGAAACTATCAGGATCGTCAGCATCCCATCTCTAATTGGCAAATAAGCTATGAAATCAGCTGACAGGGAGCTGCCATCAGTTAGATTTCATATTAAACTGGGGGCAGTTTTTAGGATTATTTAATGAATGTTAACATTCTTGTTTTGGTGAATGTTTTCATCTCCAATGGTCTTATTTAAGGCAGTTACATTGATAAATTTGAAACGAACAAAAGAAAAATAAAATGTCACAATCTAATGACATATTCGGTGCGAGCTAACAGTTTAAATAAATAACAGTTTTTATTCGTTATAGTCGATCTAAACTATCCTGCTACATAATGTAATACCAAATATCTAACAGACACCAACATCGTACACATCGTGACACTGCATTTAAACAGTTGTCACAATCATAGAAAATTACATTTTAGATCTGTAACACCAAGTCAACCTCAGGTCCTCGTTCCAAGCATTTCAACTGGATGGAAGATAGGGAAGATATATTCTTCTTGGCTGTCGGACTTGAACTTTCAGTCCTGTCAGTGTTACAGAATTTATTTTCTCATGCACTACGTCGTGCCCAATTGTGTCTGCGACAGAAATGTCAAAAAAATCACTTCGGTAATGTTTTATTTTGCCATTCCACATGATATTTGAACGCCTTCGCCTTGTTTACAAGCGTGCATTTCCCGCGATGATGACGTAGAGTGACGACACATTAACGCGTGTGTTGATTGGGTCCGTTGCAGAGCTAGGGGCTGTCTCAAGTTCATACAGGAAGTAGCGTTTCCTACTGTAATAACAAAGTTACAATGTATGTTTGAGGGAAATAAAATGTCACAGAACGAGACACATCGTTTAAAAGGCCAATGGTCACATGATTAACGTCACGCGAGGCCCAAATGTCTTTATCTCAGGGTGTTTGCACTAAATGAATCGCACTATGACAAAATTATGAACGGTTTGGCCCATAGTTCAATGCCAGGCCTTTAAGTGGAAATAAGGCCGACTTTTTAGGCCGATTAGGCATACTGTCAGGGAATTGTGACTATAGTCTATAAGGCAAGGTTTAAACTGCCTTTTTAAAGCCTGAGGCTTTCTGTTTTTTGTGGGGTCAAAAAAGGTAATCATGTCGGTGCACAAACTTCTTTTACTTTGGTCTACTCATTATCTTATAGACAATGTTAAACACAGGTAGTCCGAGCTATGTTATTTTTTGACAGCCCACTTTGTATTTATATTTTCTGTTAAGCTTGTACTAGGCTCGCAAGCATGAGCTTTTGTTAGAACACCAGCCAACAAGTAGCCTATGTAGACAAGGTTTACATAGAGTCGCATTTGTTTGGCCAGCAGCCTCCAATATACGCAGAATAATTTGGTTATATTTTTAAAGTGATGTAGGCGTAGTATCAACTTCATTTTAGGCCACCAGATCCTATCGGGCTATTGTGTGGATGGGAGGCTGTAGGGGGAGGAGGAGGTAAGGGCGAATTGAGCAGATAAGAGAACGGGCTTGCTGGCTGGTGTATATTTTATCAAAAAGGGACCTCTTGCGTTTGTGTTACAGGCCGAAAGACAACGAATTTTCACCTTTGGAGCTACCGAGAGGACGGTAGCATGATAGTTGTGGAGGGGAATCGGCAAGAAGAGGGCCCATATCTACATTTTACTGCGCCTACACCGAATTCATTGAGTCGGTAAACCACCGTCCGACATGGGGAAGGAGGTAAATGGTGTTTCACGGAGCCGGTTTGAGGTGAGTTAATCAGGTATAATAATTGACAGTGGCTGACATACATTCAGCGGACCTGTTATAAGCGTTAGGATATGGGCCTACTTGATGACCGCCGCTGTATTTATTGTAAAACTGCGCTTATGGTGAAGCTACTGATGCAGCTTCCGCAGTCAGTGTTTTGGATTAGGTCAGACGCTGTTGTTTTATCGTAACAGCGATATACAGCGTATCACCTCATTCAGGAAAACGAGGGTGTATTTTCCATTAAGCGTGTCGTGCTGTTATTAATTGAAATAGAGGGGTTTTAAAGGTCCTCAAATGTCCTCGTTTCTCTCTGCGCCGTCAAAACAAAGACAATGAGGCTCTACTGCACGCCGAAGACAGCTCTTGATACACGTTGAAATATTAATAATGAGCATATATTTATTGACTGTACCTAAGTAAGGTGCGATAGGTATTTTATGATTGAGCCCATATCCACGAGAAAGGGGGTTATTGTCAGCTTTTGTGGCTGTCTGATGAGCGGAGTGTTGTGCCTGTCCATGGCCGCTGCGGTTGTGGGGGCCTCGGGTTGGGACTGCTACATGGACGGCGTATTATCAGCCACAGCTCTATTGGACCATAATATACTACAACAGACATTATAAACCTGCACTGGCTGGACTAGGTGCACCTATGCACATACGTCGCTGCTGTTCAGTGCTCTTCTGATAGGGAATAAACTTGTGTCGCAGCCAAGTAGCGTTGTGAAATATTACGGTGAAAACTTGAAAACAGATGCTATATATCAGCCCCACGATATTGGCCTCTGTAGCCTGAGCGCTTGGTGTTGTTTAATCCCTAGCTAGCGTGGGATTTGTGTGTGGTTTTATTTATTTTTAACGGTGCAACAGCTGACGACTCAGAAGATCCAGGCCGTTACCTTCTGGCCCGACAGCTGCGGTGTAGCTGCGTCAAGTTAGCCCAAGTTAGACAGGTGAAGACCGGTAGTAAGACGATTTAGCCTTTAAAATAAAAGGGAAAGCTGTGAAAACTCTAGCAGACAGCACATCAGGTTGTTTGATCTGTGTTTATGTGAAGTTTTTTGACATTTCTTCACATGAAAATGTGGAAATTTGGAACCAACCAACAGCTTTTTTTTCACTTAGTAGTTTTCTCCAGTTACTCCTATGTTCAATACTGAATTTAGTGTTGCTCACAAACAGTAATTAGGGTTTGACAAAAATATAAATATTGGGGGCAACACCCGTAAAAATAAGATGCCCTTCACTTCTAACATAATGGATGCAGGGTAGTTAAACTTGTTACATATTCAGTGTATAATTGAACAGTAATATGTTGATTCTGAATTATGACATTTTAAACGAGTATGACAATAAATTGAAAAAGAGTACATATGTACATGTGTAGGCTTATACTTGCATGTGTAAATACCACCATTATTATGATCCTGGGTTTCAGTGGAGAGTTTTAGTGCCCGGTGGTTGTAAATGCTGTTTCAGACTCTGCCAACAACACATTTCTGGACAAAACTATGAATAGGCTACTTGTTTCTTGTTTTGTTTTTTTTTTGTTTTGTTTTTTTAAGTTTCAAAATGGTCAGCTGTAAAGATATAAATATTGGCAGAAAGTTGTCACCTATTAGACGGTCAGACAGTTAAAAAGCAGAACAGGCTAATCAGTCATGACCATCTAGGGTCCTATACCACAGATGCCATATGTATTTTAATTTGAAAGTCATGACCGGAAGTTGTACATATATATTTTTAATCCTAGCTGACTTGACACCGCCCTGCGGTAGACCGCCTACGTGATCTGTAGTTTATTATCATCACAACAATAGACTACAACAGTCTGGAAAGTGGACACACGTTAATCTCTCACAATTTGGTTTGTCAGTTAATGGGATTTGTCATTAATAACCATAATTTGTGAATGACGTCAGAACCCCGTTGTGCACAATTGGGCGCATTGATGTTAGCAGGGTTACAGACAAGATGCATGCAACAAAACAGTCTCAGTTTATTGCTCACAGAGTGTCCCTGGGGCATTTCATAGATTTATGGCTCTTAATTGTAACCAGGGTTGTTGTGATGAGGAAAATAAATAAATAAATAAATAAAAAGCTCAATTTACTCACAGTATTGACAAATTACATAAATGCATTCAATGTATCATAGTAGTATGAAACTGATGTAAGTTTAACCCGGGTAAACAGCAGAAATAAACTGTTTTATTAAAATATTGATTTTGGTGATGCTTTACAGGGATAACCAACTGCAGGTTACCGCTTACGTTCCTTTTTTCCCCGCTCCATCACTGACCATTGCTGACCAGTGGAGAAAACATAATGCTCACATTCATACAGCATCAGGTTCACTTGATGTTAGATTACAAAAGGGGACAGTGTATGCCTGTTGACCATGCGCATCTGGTTCTTTTGGAAATGTCCCTGGATTATTTGGCCGGTTGAGTAGTGCTCTGAAAGGCGAGCTGTCAGAGTAAATTTGCCCCAAATCCAAATGTGAAATGTCTGTCCCTTCCTGCTCCCTCAAAATTTTACATGTCTGTGCTGGCAGGCAGCCCCTACACAGACAGCTGTGTGTGTGTGTGTGTGTGTGTGTGTGTGTGTGTGTGTGTGTGTGTGTGTGTGTGTGGCATTTGTATGTGTTTGAGAGTGACACAGAGGAGGCTTTGACCTAGAGCTCAGTGGATTTTTAAAAGTGCAGTCATTAATTTAAACAGGCAGACTTGACAGTTTGTTTTGGTGTGAGTATGTTTTGATTATATATATCCCACTTGTAATATACCCTGTTGGAGTTAAGAATGAATCTTTTCCTTTGAACATAAGAAAGAAACATTAAATTTATTGTTGAATGATTAAATATTTGTACCTTTAAGGAAGTAAAAATACATTAACTTTATGTTGACAGAGATGTTTGCCTCTTGTGAATAACATGGTCCTTTTTGACACAGCAAACCACCACCCCTCAATCCAAATATCTCTGTTTTAGATTTATCTTTCTAAGTCTATAGAATATAGAGGTTGCTTCATTTACTGTCAGGTTAGCATATAGACTGTCATCATGTTGCCCTTTTGGACTTGGCAGTCTAGCAGAGAAAGATTTTTCTCAAATTATGGGAACCCTGCATATCTAGGTGTGTGTGTTCTTCCAGTAACTGGGTTTTTATTAATGCTAATTTATTGCCTGTTGATGTACTGAAGCATTTCTGTGGAATGCAGACCAGTATTTGTTATCACATAAAGACCATGCAATTTATTTCGAAATCCATTAGCCGTTGCATAAGCAGCAGCTATTCCTCTGAGATTCACAACACCATTAAGTCAAATATACATTCTCAGTTCATTAGGATGTGGTCGCTGGGTAAATTCAGCAATGTAAACAACACAAAGCTGAGTGAGGAGGGAGTATGCATGCCCATACACACCACGAAAGCAGAGGCCATCACAGCTCTGGAGGCGACACAGGGGAAGCACAAGGTCCTACCCTGCTATTTTTGCTTAGAAGATACAAATCCCTGCCTCCTCCTCTGCTTTATCTTCTGTCACCTTCTGTGTTTTCCAAGCCGTGACATTGAACCCATCTCAGCTGATGAGATTACAATCATTTATCCTTAGTTATGTGCCAGGGCTGTCCTTGAGTGAGGTGAATGGCCTCAGAGAGCCCCAGTCATGATGCTAATGATGCAGCCTGCCAGGCCTAACGTTATCCTCTGCCCCTTTCAGATGTTCTCAAACAGCGACGAGGCCGTCATCAACAAGAAGCTACCTAAGGAGCTGTTGCTACGGTGAGTGACATTCCCAAACACTTCAGTCAAAAACCTCTGCACGGTTTTGTGTGAGTTAAAATGGCTGTTTAACACTCACCACACTGCCTCTGCTACTGATTAGCACATCCACAAATGACCTTGCAGCCCACCAACCCAGCACAACCCACAACCCCCAAACACAAATAACTCACAATCATATATAGTCACTTTATGCTATCGACATTTCGAGGTAAACAAAACATTGTGCAATGGAAATGGACAAAACCATTCACTTCTCTTTAGCAAATTCATCAACAAAACCAACCAGGCAACCAAACACCGTGCTGCAAATTTCTTCTCGTGCCCCACACCCAACTCTGCCCTCCCCTATGCAAAAGCTGTAATTAAAAACAGATGCTTAAGGCTAAAAAACATTTAAATCAATTTAAGGCGGGGAGAAAAAGTCAAGAGCCCCTGAGCAAACAGAAATCAGAGGCCATAACTCAAGCCTGGGCCTTGCCAGCCAAGCTGCCTGGTCTGCGGCTGCTGACTCTGCGCTGCCCGGCCAGGTGCGGCAGCCTGATTTGTGGGGCAGGATTTGTGGAACTCGCCGCATCCCTGCTTCAGCCCTGACACAGTTTTTGCTGCATTGTGGAATCCTTCAAAAGCAGAGTTAAGACTCTAGCTGTATTCTTTAAAAAGAGATGGCGTGCCTCCTTGTCAGGACCCCGCTTTGAGTAAACACGCCTCTCCTGCTAACAGGGTAAACACGTCTCTTCTGCTGGCAGTCAAAGACAATATTAGCAGATTCACTCACGGCCCTGTGTTGTGTAGAGAGGCTCTGTTCAGCAGACACAGGGTTGGGTTGAGGGCAGAGTCTGATGTAAAGCGGAGGCTTCTGGCAGCGGGGAACAGGGTCTCTAAACATCCCTGTCTGTCTTCCAGAATCTTCTCCTTTTTGGATGTGGTGACACTCTGTCGCTGTGCCCAGGTCTCACGGGTGAGTCTGTGTTCACAAGGTGTGTGTGTGCGTGTGTGTATGTCTACGTGCGTGTGCCTGTACTTGTTCCAGTGGGCACTTTGTGTGTCTGCGGAAAGTTTTTTAGTGAAACATTGATCTGAAAGCTCTGTTTCTCCCTTCCTTCTCTCAGTCCTGGAACGTCCTGGCTTTGGATGGTAGCAACTGGCAACGAATCGACCTGTTTGACTTTCAGAGGGACATTGAGGTGAGGAAGTCATACCTGACCCTTAATCTACATTTCTCGGACCAGTAACTTCATTCTTTCCCCTGCATTTTCTTCCTCACGAATTTAAGTTTATCTTTGTTAATAATATCCCTGGTTGTAAATGAAAATGTAAATGTATTTGTTGCAGGGTCGGGTGGTGGAGAACATCTCAAAACGATGTGGGGGTTTCCTTAGGAAGTTGAGTCTGCGGGGATGCCTGGGTGTGGGAGACAGCGCCCTGAGGTAACAGAAGCTGTATCACAGATCCAAAGCCTAACCTCTAGTATTGCAAGCGAACAGATTTTAACCCCTAGATCTCAGATTTCTCCTTAAATGTCACCTTAAGTATCTTCAAAGTTAGAAAAAACAGGTTTTCCATAAAGTACAACAATATCATATGCATCTGCTGGTTGCAGAGCTTCACTAAAGTACATCACACTTATATTGAGTGGAATATTCAAATCCAAGATGCCATTATTTTATGGCTGCACCATTGCATCAACTAGAAAATACCTAGATGTCTTGTGCATCATTTATACACATTTCCCTGAAATCCAGCAGAACATATTTGGTATCTTTGGGAACATTGGGATCCTCAGTAGATTTAAAATAAAGCTCTGTGGGTTTGAACAAAACTTGGCCATGCAGCATGCATTTGGAAATGATGAACCCACCGATGGGACCGGCAGGGTTGCAGAGTTTAACTGCTAGTGTGTGACTGCACATGTGCTTGTGTTTTGTTTTTGTTTCCCCCACAGGACTTTCTCCCAGAACTGCAGGAACATTGAGCTGCTTAGTCTGAATGGCTGCACCAAGATCACTGACAGGTTTGTGCATTGTCCATGTAACAGAGCTGCCTTTGCATCATGAGGCCATTTCTCCATCAAACCGCTTTCTTCCTTTTCCTCTTTTGCAGCACATGTAATAGCCTCAGCAAGTTCTGTCCGAAGCTGAAGCACCTGGACCTCGCCTCCTGTACCTCAATCACCAACCTGTCACTCAAAGCTCTCAGGTTTGTAGTTCTGTTTCTCTTTGCTCTCCTCTTACTCCCCCTATCTTTCTTTTGCTTTCTCCCACAAGAATTTCCACCTCTGACTTGAAGCAGATGGTTACATATTTCCATGGTGGGCAAGTTAAAGGAAGAATGCGTAGGTGTGAGGCGAGTGTTAGTGCACGTTGTGGTTCAGCTTCTTAACTGTTCCTCACCTTTTTCTTCCCCCCCAGTGAGGGCTGTCCCCTGCTGGAGCAGCTCAACATCTCCTGGTGTGATCAGGTCACCAAGGATGGCATCCAGGCCTTGGTCCGATCCTGCCCTGGTCTCAAAGGCCTTTTCCTCAAGGGCTGCACACAGGTACACAGCAGGGCTGAGGGGCAGTGAGGGTGAGGAGTAAAGGTTTGCAGACCATTTATTTCACTTCAAAATTTTATTGGATAAATTTAAGGGATTTTTTGTAGACCTTACAGTAGAAACACGACGGGGAACGCAAGCACAATAAAAGCATACATAACACAATTAAAATGGTAATCTGCAGGATCTTTTTTTTTTTTAATTAATTCTGGTGGTATATTCTGTTTAGCACCATGCTTCCCAGATATCAAATGTCAACCCAACAGTAGCTGTAGCTTGTGCTGTGACTTCTTCCTTGGATTTTATTTTTATGATGCCAGTTAGTGCTTTTCTTTTGTTCTTTCCGGCATGGTAGCATATCTCTGTTTTTGCTAACTACCCACTTCCTCCTTCCACAGCTGTTGCTACAGCTGGGCATTTAAAATGCATCACTTCCTGTGCACCCGAGGCTTTATGTGTAATGTTTTTAAAAAATTTTTTAAGCTTGTACAAATTCAATAACAGAACCCCTGACTGGTCAAGGGGGTTGCCTTGCACCTATCACAAGTCTTAATACAGTCTTGTAACACTGAAAACATTTTTGCACCCATTAATGGTTTTAGTAAATCTGGACTCAACAAATGTCAAAGTTTTTTAAACTGGGAATATATCGTATCACTATTGTGTTGCAGAATTGTCAATAGATAGTAGCAAAGCAGACAGTTATTTCTTTGAAAGTCTCACAGATGATGCGTGTAAAAATTTACAGCATGTCTGTATATGGCACAAAGCCAGAAAGATCGAGCATGAGAAGTGTGTTAGATCACAGGGTTATCCTAGAATGACACTGTAATTTGATTAGAAATGACATGCTGGTTCCTGTCTGTCCGTCTCCTGCAGTTAGAAGATGAGGCTCTGAAGCATATTGGAGCTCACTGTCCAGAGCTGGTCACACTCAACTTGCAAACATGCTCAGTAAGTAAACACACTAAATTTAAAGCATATACTCAGACAAGCATGCACATATTTGGTAGGTAAAATCATACTTGATATTTCATCATCTTGGAATGAACTGCCTCCTTGTAAATGTGGGTTGTGAAACTAAATATTGAAGTACCTTTAGTATAGAAGAGATAAATCTTCAATCAGTGTATGTTGATTGTTTTCAGGCATTTGTTTTTCTGCTCTGCAGCAGCACTGTTGATTGAGGATGTGGCCATCTAGCCCACATAGCTAATAGCGTGTGAAACTTGCTCAGACGATGCAATTATTTTTCTTTGGCCTCTCCTCTGGCTGCATCTGTCTCCAAAACACCCCTCCTTAATCACTACGCAAACACTGTCCTCCTCCTCCTCCTTCCCTCTCTCTCTCTCTCTTCACACCTTGGGAACTCGTTCTCTCATCTTGTGCCAGTTGTTTCACCTCTGTGTTACTCTGCTTTTCTTTCTGCTTTCTTTTCTCTCGCCTATTTTTCCCTGTCCGCTCCCCACACATTTAAATGACAATGAATGGTGAAGAGAAAGAGGTAAACAATATACTATTCCGAGATATTGCTCTCATCAGTGCTATGAGTTGCTTGCTGTTGATTCATAGTAAGCAGTCACAGCACAGAAAATACATATGGATATAATCAGTAATCCTTTATGTCCAGTTGTGTGGCAGTTGTAATGTTTGTCTCATCGGATGTGAATTGAACAATCCTCCCTCTCTCTCTCTCTCTATCTCTCTCTCTCTGAGCAGCAGATCACAGATGAGGGTCTCATCACTATCTGTCGGGGTTGTCACCGCCTGCAGTCCCTGTGCGTGTCGGGCTGTGCCAACATCACAGACGCCATCCTCCACGCCCTGGGACAGAACTGCCCCCGCCTCAGGTAAACTTTGTCGCCTCCGTTCTGACACTAGTTGTGGATAATATCTTGGTACTACACTGTAAAAAGATATCCACGATTCGGTCTAACATGGAGTGATAAATTTCACTTGTTTCCAGTGCAGATCAGCTTGTTTCAAGAATTTGATCAAATTGATTAGCAGCATAACAGGAGAAACTACACTGGCATTAAGTTTTCTGTCACTTGTTTTAAGGAAAGCAAGTTTTTAGAACTAAATGACTTGCAAAAATGGATGTTTTTTTTGCAGTGTATGCTAAATAACAACCAAAGCTTTATGCTTTATGAGAACCTGCAGCTTTAGTTGAGATAATGATGAAAATTATGGGTAGCAATAGTCAAACGGGCCTTCTTACAATATATTTATCTGAAGCCGTAGTTGATCCAGTTACTTCTAAGTCCATTACCTTTGTGCAAAACCCCAGAGAGTGAAAGACAGTAAGTGATGCTGTCATTGTGCAACCCTCTGCTCCTCTGTCTCTCTTTTCAGAATATTAGAAGTGGCTCGCTGCTCTCAGCTCACAGACGTGGGCTTCACTACATTAGCAAGGGTGAGTGTGGCAGCTCCCACTTGTTTGCCTGCCTGCAATAGCGTAACCAGTATATACACATGCAAAACAGACTCTTCAAAATCGTAAATTCAAATATTTGAACAAGGTGAGGTGACATTCGTTTAAATTTCCTGACACTCTCAAACAGTGATAAATTACACCCAAGATAAAACAACCCCACTGCACTTTGCATTTTTCTATTATTCTCATATATTCAAAACATACTCATGCACCACACTCACAACATTTCTCTCTCTCTAACACACACTTAAACCACATCATGTACAGTAACAGAGCCTTTATTTCTCTCTGCAGAATTGCCACGAGCTTGAGAAGATGGACTTAGAAGAATGTGTGCAGGTAAATCAGAAGTCTGAGCTGCAAATAACGGTCAGTCCTGCTGTTGCCAAATGCAGTTATGACATTTCTTTCTTTTGTTTCAGATAACAGATGGCACGCTTATCCAGCTGTCCATCCACTGCCCTCGTTTGCAAGTTCTGGTGAGTGTGTGCCTGCCATTTGTGTTTGGACCATATTGGGCTCCTGTTGCCTCATTGGCCTCATTGACCCTTGCTGGACTGTAGTTATAGTAACAGAGCATGGCTTGTTCTGGTGGATAGCTTTATAATGGGGCTGCGGTGTTTGTGCTGCCGTCCTCCATTAGAGTCTGTCTCACTGTGAGCTGATCACTGACGATGGCATCAGACACCTTGGCAGCGGTCCATGTGCTCACGACCGTCTGGAGGTAATCGAGTTGGACAACTGCCCCCTGATCACAGACGCCTCCCTGGAGCACCTGAAGAGTTGCCATAGCCTGGACCGCATCGAGCTCTACGACTGCCAGCAGATCACCCGTGCTGGCATTAAGAGACTAAGGGTGAGTTGCGTGGGCTAGCGGCAGTGAGTAAGCAGCGATTAATATGCACTGTGTACTGTAAACAACCGATTGGTTAGCTTAACATATGCTGTCGTCTGGTACATGATTGAATGCAACGTATCAGGATCATGAGTGAGTACATTTTTGGTGTGTGTGGCCCTTGTGGGAATCAAACCCTGAACGTCAGCAGTAGTGATGCCAGACTAAATGCTACACAGGGAATAGAATATCAAACTGTACTCACAGACTAAAGGTCAATCTATAGTTCTGCATCAAAATGCCACTGTAGCTACGCAGCAGCTGTCTGTAAGGCCTGCAGAGACCATCACCACAGCATGCACGCACCTCTACAAAAATGCAGCTGTGGGTGTTGCAAGACAGCAAGGACTATGATTGGTCTGCTTTGTCGTTTTGTATTTTCACCCATTTGCACTTTGCACATTTGATTTGCACTCAGAGTGAAGAAAAAAAGGGAGCTGTCCAAAGGCAAAGGAGCTGGTAGCAGGGACGTCATGCACCTATTTATTTAGAGGGGGCACAAAAACAAAAAAAATCATGGGAATGTTCAACCAATCCAAATCTACTAAATGAAATGACAGGAATGTATTTACCAGTGTAACTTAGCTGTCGGATTATATTTAGGAGGGTGTGACAACCAGTGAGATTTAAATTCACAGCGGTGAGACAGAAAAATCCAATGTGTGAATGAATTTTCTGTGTGAACGGCCACTAAGCAGAGCCTATTTGTAACGTGCCACAAGCAGAAAGCAAAGGGGAAAATGCACTTTTTTGTTTTGTTTCTTACCTAAAATACACTGAAATAAGTACCTTTTTCACTTCTAAAAGCATATTTAATTATTACTACATTTTGGTATTGTTAACATTAGAATCTTAACCAGACTGTTTAGCAGAAATTCAACACTAACAGTGATTAAGGAATAGCAGGGGGGTCTAATATCCCAGGGCCTATCTCATCATACCAGAAGCCTGTGAACGCTGCATGTCATTTAGCTGACATGCGTCCTACTGCTTTTTGCTTAGCTTGCTTTGGCTTTTACACTGTAGCTTGGTTGTATGGAAAACTACATTAATTTTGACTAGTCTAGAAAACACACTTTCACTCAAACGAGCTCTATAAAACCACAAATCAACACCACATCCATGTGTTGGTGTCCTGCCCATAGTTGTCAAAATGCTCACCAGATTTTGACATTTATTCACCTTTGAAGGGATTGCAGGAAGCTTGCAGAGTTCTGTCAGCAATCACAACACGGTGGCAGTTAGGATGTTTTCCCACTTCTGTTTTACCAAAATAATAGTGTCATACATTGTATAGATTCACGCATTTTCATCATAATATCGAACTGGCATGATGTCTGTTTATTTAGTTTACCTTGTAATTGTATTTTGGTTCATATAATCAAACAACAAGTCCGTTCAATATCAATGTGGCTGTTCTCTATATTGAGTATTTTATTTTGGTATAATGTCAGAAACTAATTTGATGTCAAGAATTGATGTACAGCATTGGCCAGAATACTATAGTGCATATATAGTGTCTAGCTTAATTTGTACGACATTGGATCACCAAATTATGCAGATTGCCAGATGTCACTAAATTCATATTGAGTAATATCTCATTCCACCCAGTAAGTCCAACTGTGGCCGTGTTTCAGAGTGTGTTACCATTTTTATCCACGCTTTGTTAGCACAGAAGTAATGGAAACTTGACAGTGCAGTTCTGAAATTTCAGTGGTAGAGTGAAAACAAAATAATAATACATTTTAATTTTTTTCTCATACCAAAGGCCTGGCTTGCATTGTCATGCACCTGTAGTGACTCAGCCTTCATAGACAAAGAATGGTGCTGAACTTTTTGGGCTTGTGAGATCACATCTGGTTTGCAAATACCACAACACTGGAGATGATTTTGCCAAGCTCACTGAGCTTTAGGACCCCATGAGCTTGATTCAGGCTAATCATTTGCTGATCTTGACGCTAACCAGGAAAGCTGGTTATATAGAAACACACCCATCTTATCAGCCCACATCAGGAAGTTGAGCTACCCACAAGAAGTGACAAATCAAATCTTGAGGGCAAAATACAAAACAGTCTCCTAAATAGCAGCAAGCAAGCGCTGCATCCAGAAAAGGCTGAACACACCAATTTCAGATCTTTTGCATCTCGTTTTGCTTTGGTATAAAGGCTAGTAAACATGAATATGTAATGTGTAGTTTACTACAGCCACACTATGGGATTTCTTGGTATTGAAGTTTTCACACTGCTGACTCCAATTTTAAGCTGCCAACATGGGAAGCTCCCTAGTGCAGCTTTAAGCGATTTTGTACGAACCATTAACACGTTTCCATCTGTTTGTTTTCTCTCTTTTTCTCACCACAGACCCATCTGCCTAACATCAAAGTGCATGCGTACTTCGCTCCCGTCACTCCGCCCCCCTCGGTCGGGGGGAGCCGTCAGAGGTTTTGCCGCTGCTGTGTCCTGCTATGATGTAAAGACAACAACTCCCCTCCCCATGCACACTCCCGCAGCCCATCGTTTGACCCCTGACCCGCTGCCCCCCCCCCTTCCACCCAAAATCTCCCTGTTATAGAGTACATGCTGGTGTGTCCCCCTTTGGAGCTGCAGAGAGACGGAGAGAGCCAAAACAATGCGACAGGGTTACAAGGCTACAACTTTTTCCCAAAAACATTCCCAAACCCCGCACCAACACCGCACATGTACACGCACATCAGACTTTTACACAAGACACACACACACACATGCACATGCACACAGACCGACCAACCCCTTGAAGAATGTCAGTACATTCCTCGCTGTCCCAAGGCCTATATTCACCAGACAAACCAGTATTACACAACCTGATCACACCAATCAAAGTTGATCAGGATTAGAATCTGTATTAAATGAAGTACAGGATGCAAAGGCTCTTTTTAAGCTCACATTTTATCATGTGAGGGAAAAGATCTGTGGGGGTGTTTGTGAGATACCAATTCAAGTCAAGACTCTTGAGATCATATTGGCAGCCTCTACACAGACTACTGAGAGGTTAAAAGACCTGTCCCACTTCACACACACACACATGCACACACTCACACACACACCTCCCCTCCCTCAGTGTTGAAGGTCATTTACAAGCTACCTCCAGACAGAGCTGCACTTGATTTCCCCTTTGTAAGACCCCACGTTGGCTTTTTTTCTGCAGACTGCCCTCTCCAAGTAGATGTACTTTATTACAAAAAAAGCCCAAGTCATAGCCATGAACTGCCTATGCCTCCCCACTACACACACACACACACATACATATACCAACATGCATACACAATCATAAAGTATCCATTATGTAGGCCTATTTTGTGTTTAAAAAAAAAAAAAGTTAACTTGAAGTTGTTTGCACTTAAATAAAAAAGTAATGAGATGCTTTACAAAGAGAACTTAAACAACCATCTCTAAACTTAAAAGACTGGCATTTGATTGACATGCAGATACAAAACCACACACACATGCATACACCAAGCTCGCTACCACCATACCCTCACCTCTCTCTCTCTCTGTTACAATCAGAAGCTTCATTGTACTTAAAGAAAAAAAAAAAAAAGACAAAGTTTAATATTTTTCTAAAATGGACACCAATTAAGACTTACAAGCGGGGGACTGGAGAAGATGCCAAATGTTGCATGTAACAACTCTAGTTTTTTAAAATCTAATTGTATATATGTCAGGACTGTGGGAGTCCCAAGCGCCGAAGCCAGCTAAAGCAGCACCACAGTTTACGATGTGAGGATGAGGGAGGGATCGCTGTCGGTGACGGTGAGCCACTGCGGTGCGTTCGTGCTCGTTTGGAGCGCGGGGCGTGCTTGAGAAAAACGTAAATTCAAGCGTTGAGCCAGTAGCAGATCTAGATTTTGACCGAAGAACTGAAGCTGGGCCGTGAAAAGGAAACAACAGGAACAAATATAAAGACGCTCTTTTTTTTTTGACGGAAGGAAAAAAAAACAAACAAATAAGTTGGACATCACTACACGAGTTTGTGCTGTCAGACCAGGACAATGGAAAGAAAAAGCCAACTGAAAACAATCAAAAGTATCTCTATTTTCAGTTAAGTTTGGTTTCGTTTAGTTGCTTTTGTTTTTTTGTTTTTTTTGCATTGGTGACGGTTCTGATTTCAAGGAACTGGTGAACCACACGCAGCGGTGAGAGGAGACGCCCGGCGGCTGGGTGGG